>APFE030857363.1:20450-46528 GCA_000404065.3 Pinus taeda
TTTGCAACACCTTGTACGAACCATAATACTTTGGTGATAATTTATTATCCTTCTTAGCTTGCTTGAGGGACATTTGTTTATATGGTTTTAGTTGTAGGAATACCCATTCACCTACATAAAAACTTCTTTATCCATTCTTCCATTCATCCCTTGCTTCATTTATCCAATCTAGTTGGATAATAGAAATGGCGCAAAGCAATGCTTCCACATCCTCATCCTTTCTTGAGAGTGCGTTTGCCACAACATTTTTCTTCCCTTTTTGTAGATGATTCCAAAGTCATTACCCAAAATCTTTGTGACCCATTTTTGCCGTTCTTCTGAAGATAATCTTTGTTCTAAAAAGTATTTAAGATTATCATGATCCGATTTTACCTTGAAGTGTCTTCCCATTAGGTAGGGTCACCATTTCTTAAATGCATGTAGTATTGCCAACATTTCCTTCTCATAAATAGCTTTGTGTAAATACTTTCCTTTGATTGGATGACTTTCAAAAGCAATGGGTCTTTCTTCTTGCACTAAAACAACACCAATTCCATTCCCCAGGCATCACATTCCACAATAAAGGTTTTTTTGAAGTCCAATGTAGCTAAGACTGGTACTTGGCACATTGCCTCTTTAAGATATTCAAAGGCCTTCGTTGCTTCTAGAGTCCATGAAAATGCATCTTTCTTCAATAATGTTTTTAGAGGTGTTGTTATTCTCCATTATTCTTAACAAAATTGCGATAATACCCTGTCAACCCGAGAAATCCTCGTAGATTCTTTATGGATGTGGGGATTTTCCATTCCTTAATGGTTTTAATTTTGCTAAGGTCTACCTTAACACCTTCATGAGATACAATATGACCCAGATATTCCACCTCTTGTACTCCAAAGAAACATATGGAGATTTTTGCATATATTTGTTTCTCCTCCAATAGTTTGAGCACCAAGTCAACATGTTGGACATGATCCTTCCAAGACTTGATGTAGATTAGTATATCATCAAAAAATACTAACACAAATTTTCTAAGGAAGTATTTGAAAATGGAATTCATCAAACCTTGAAATGTAGAAGGTGGATTAGTAAGGCCAAAAGGCATGAGCAAAAATTCATAATGACCCTCATGAGTTCTAAACACTGTTTTTGGAATGTCTTCTATCTTCATTATGATTTGATGATATCCTGAACGAAGATCCAACTTGGTGAAGTAAATTGATCCATGCAATTCATCCAATAATTCACCAATGACAGGAATGGGAAATTTATCTTTAATAGTGAGCTTGTGGAGGTTCCTATAATCTGGACACATGCGCCATGATCCATCCTTCTTGTGAACCAATACTACTGGAGTAGAGAAAGAACTTTGACTAGGATGAATTATACCAGCCTCTAGCATTTCTGCAACCATACATTCAATTTCACTCTTTTGGACATAGGGATATCTGTAAGGCCTGATGTTTGGAGGAACACTTCCTAGAATCAAATTAATAGTATGATCATGATCAAGAATAGGTAGGATGCCTTTGGGAGTCTCAAATACCTTGGAATGATTGTCCAAGGCTTTTGAGAGATTTGGATAAATGGATGATTTCAACATGGGAACCTCTAGTGAAAATAATTGTGTAATTATGCCTCGTTGTTCTTTCTTTAGAAGCTTTGTCATTCTGTTAGAGCTGATTATCTTTCCCGGTTTCCCTACGATACCCCTTAATTCAACTTCCTTTCCTTCTGAATAAAATTTCATGAAAAGTTCTTGAAAATTAAAAGCTATTGTACCTAAGGATTGTAGCCATTGGACTCCTAGTACAACATCAACACCACCCATTGGAATGGAAAGCATTGGGCTGTTTAATACATATTCTCCCATGGATAGCTTGATATTATGGTACTTTCCTGAGCAATTTATGGTTCCTCCACTTGCAACCATCAATTCACACTCTGGTGCTAGATATAGTAATTCAATTCCTTGGTTATCTTACAATGAATAAAATTATGGGTACTTCCTGAATCAATCAACACTATTACCTTTTTCTTCTTGATATGCCCTTCTATCTTGATAATTTGAGGAGTGGTAATTCTAGCCAATGCATTGCAAGATATGATTGGATTCATTTCTTTTTTTTATAGGGTTTGTTCCTAGTGTACATCCTCTTCTTTTGACGTTTCTTATTCCTTTTCTTCCTCCTTTTCACAATCTATGTACAATAATTTCTTCTCGACACACTTATGACCTTTAGTGTATTTGCTAACTCAACTGTAACAAAGCCCTTTTGCTCTTTTTTCATCTAATTGTTGTGGTGTCAATCTTGTGGGTTTTGGATGGCTAGGGTAGCAACACTTCCATGTTTATGATTATGAGTGGTAGACTTCCTTGTTGCCATAATTTTTCTTTCCATTTTTCTTGCCAACTTGAATGCCTTCTCTAATGAATCTGGTTCCCAAAGGTGAACTTCCTGTTGGATGTTATCTTTTAAAGTACCTATGAACACATCAATCCTATGCTCCTATGGAATATCTTTTAACCTTATATTCAATTTATGGAAGTCCTCAATGTGCTCCATCATTGAACCCTTTTGTTTGAGATTTATCAATTGGCTAAAAAAAGTGTTGCTTTTTGTATCCTCATAATGTGCTATCATTTCATTTGTAAAAATAGCCCAAGTGACAATTTGTTTACGAGAGCAAAGCCATCGATACCATACAAACTGATTTGGTTCCAAATAGAAAGTTGCAATGCCTACCTTTTGTGTGTTTTGCACATTATGGAGATCAAAAAATTGCTCCATTTGTAGTATCCATGTTTTGGGATCCTTGCCATCAAACTTCCTCATATCGATCTTTGGAACATGGCGGTTCTTCGATCCAACATTAGAGTCTATGAAATCATGATTAACATTTATTTTGTTCTCATCATGAGTTTCCTTTACTACCCTTTTTCCATTAGTAAGCATTTCTTGTAGAAAATTTGTCAAATCTGTCTTCAAATCTTCCATGCTTTCTTTAAATCATCCACCTTAGCTTCCATGACATCCATCTTAGCTTCCACCCCATCCATCTTAGCTTCCAAGTCATTCATCTTAGCTTCTACGCCTTTCTTTAAACCATCCATCTTAGCTTCCACGCCATAAATCTTAGCTTCTACGTCTTTCTTTAAACCATCCATCTTAGCTTCTGTTACTTTTTGTGCAAGTGAAATTTGTTGCACATGGTCTCGTAATTTTGATATATCATATCGCATTTCTTCCTCTTCTTCATGAGTCATGCTAAAGATTTCATGTTGCTTACTAGGTGTTTCCATTTTCTTTCTTCAGGGCATCAATTAGCGATAATAATGCTTTACTATGCCCTTTGAATTCCTTCAAACTAATTTTTCAAACCAAGCTTATGCAAAAATTTAAAAACAACTACACACCTTTTTTCACTTTGTAGGAGCTTGATATTGAATCTGATGTATCTCTGTAATTGGGGATCTCCAAGGTCTGAAATTTCCTCCTACAGTAACCCTCTAAGCAATATTTCTAACCAAGCAAGTCTGATCAAGATTGGATTCTCCAATGAAGAATTATGCCAAATCTCCCACGATGACCTGAGTATAGATTGGTTCAGTAGAGCGAAATTGTATGACGTGCCACGGGTCACTATTTCATCCTTACATTATGAAAATGATACCCAAAAAACCTACAATCTGTCCTCTTTCTGTAACTTCTAACGAAAATTCAATCTGATGTTCAGAGCGAAAGTTATGACGATTTTCCCAAGGTCACCTGTTTGGAATGTAATTCAATTGTCTGCAAAAATCCTAAATTCCTCAGATTATGTATCCACAAATATAGTGAGACAAGATCTGAAATTCAGAATTGAGATTCACCAAACTTGCGTCTCAAATGGGTTTTGATTTTGGATTCTGAAACTTCATAGAAAAGCAATTATAGCAAAAATTCCACGACGACCTATTTGAGATGGAATTCTGAGTTTTCAAAAACCCTAACTTCCTCATATCATATCTTTGAAAATATAGCGAGAGAAGATATGAAATTTGGACTCGAGTTTCAAAACTATTTGGGTTCAAATGGGTTTTTGTTTTAGCATCTAAAACTTCGCAACGAAAATTTTATAGCGGAAATTCCACGATGACCTGTTTGGAGCAGCGAAACCCTAGAATCCAAATCTTTGATACCAAATGTTATGAAACCAGCTCACAAAAGATAGAAAACATAGATCAAGGCATTATAAATAAGCCTCTTCGAGGTGAAAACCTCCTTTACATTATAGAAATGAACAATTCTTCGATGATTCCAATGAAAAAACCTCCTTTTTATATATAGCTGTCCAAGGGGTCACAATATAACCAAAACCGACCTAACAATAATAATATAGAGGCACAAAAATAATAATAATGGGATTTTATGGGGCACAATAATAACAATATCGGGACAATAGGGGAACAACAATAATAATAAGGGATACAACGACAAATAGTAATGGGGGAATCACTAGTATTATAGGGACCTAACAAAGAACTGTCTAGCATCTAGCGGAATAGTCCACAATTGACGTGATAGTCGTTAAAACCAAAGAACAGGGAATGAACCTTCTACCATCTAGCAGAATAGTCCACAACGAATGTGACATTCGTTATAATCGATGAGCGAGGAAAGGTCTGTCTAGTATCTTGCAGAGTAGTTCATAAGGATGAGACAATAATGATGAGCGTTACAACATATTCCGAACATGATAAGCGCTAAAAAAACTAAAATAGTTCAACTATATTAGTACATGTGAAACAAACATGAAATAAAAATGCTCAAAGAATAGTCTTACAAACATCCATAAGTCATCCATGGAAAAGTACTGGCCTGAAAAGGCTTCTATATTAAGCAAAAGTTCCAAGACACATATTCACATCATACATCACTAGCCCCAGTAGTGGGACATTGGAGCCACTCCTTGCTCCTCAAAGAATTGAATGAAACTCTTTATGCTTTACAGGAGGAGCCAAGGTGAAATATCCATTTCTCATACAATAAGGGGTTATATATAACCAAGGGGTGATGATTGACCCTTGCAAATGTTTCACTACCCTCATGACTGTTCAACTTCTTATGAATTTTCAACTAACATGAATCTTCATATTCTTGTGTGTCCATTGGAATTCCACTTTATGTTACATTTGATTTACAATATACATGGCTCATAATAGTGATGTGGCCTTTGAAAACTCATGACATGACTTGACATGACACTGCTGACATGGACTAGCTTGCTGAGGTGGTAAAGTCAAGTCGATGTTAATGTTGAGTGATAGATGTGTTCTTAGATGTGCTTTCTCTTTTGCTCTGAATAGCTTGATGATGCGGGGTCTTCAATGATCTTCGGTCTTGAGAGGTGATTGCATGAATATGTTCCCTTTGCTTTTTCTTGATAGGATTCTTTGTTCGTCCAACTGTAAGTGAGTCTTCTAGCATATTCGCTCCTTCTTCTCCTTCTTCGTCATCTCACCATGATCTAACAATATACCTGTTCCTGCAATTCAGTCATGATGGGATGACATCAAATCCAAAAAATCCCTAGTCTAAGATGATGCATTATTATCCATGGAATGGGCCCTAAACAGGTGTCAGGTTGGGAAAGAGGGCCTACTAATTGCACATTACATAGTTCTAGATTATAGGGGGGGAGGTTGGTCACTAAAACTATGTAGAGCGTAGCTCAAGATTGGTTGAGGAAATCTTGAGCACAGTCCTCACTGCTGGGAAAAATTGAGCAGAACCCATTGGGAGACAAGATTGCACAACTGGGACAATTAATGGCCGATGCAGGATGGGACCCTGGGAGGTAGTTTTGTGCCTTTTTCAGAGGCAAGGTGGGAATAGGCAGCAAAGGGGTCCAGGAGGAAAGGTCTACATAGTTCTTTAGATCAGTGAATCTCGACTAAGGGAGGACACTGAGGAGACACTTCTGCATAGTTCTGGGAGGAAAGGTAGGCTTGGTCTTCTATGCATTGTTGGATTCCAGTAGGCAGGAAAGAAGCTCGATGAAAGATATTGCGAAAAGTGCAGTTCAAGTTAGGTTGCTCAACTCTGGAATTACACAGTGCAACTGCCCTGTGCGATAGTGACTGCGCGCTCCACAGTTCCAGGCATCAAGGTTTCATCACTAAGGTTTGAGATTGCATAGTGTGCAGTTCATTCGGGGTTTGCTGAAGGTGAGTTTCCCGGTCGGAAGGATTTCGGAGAAATGGCTAAGTGTAGGAGGAAAGTGAAATTGTGAGGAACTTGACCTTGTGATCACACACTTAGCATACTTCAAAACATGACAAAATAGACCACCAGAATAACAAGACGAGGCATTACCCTTTGTGAGACTACCTTAGAACGAGAAGCTGGAAGTGCGACACTTAAGATGAACTTAGGACGATCGTGACAACACTTGTATGGCAATGCTTAAAACTTTGTGTATGAGTGCGACAAATGTTTAAATAGTTAGGAAAACTTGAATACACAAAGACCATCCTTCAAAATCACCAAAAAAGGACCGCAAGCATGATAAAACAATCAAACATGCCCAAAGACAACAATTTATCAAACATGCAACAGTGGTGAAAAGACTCTTAGAAAGCTCATGAAATGAGCTCAATTGTTTGCAACCATAAAGGGAAAGACCAAGGAAGGCTTCAAAATTTAGGTGCAAGCCAAAATTTTGGAGGGTGTTGCAGCCGCTACAACACTTCTACAAATGGAAATAAATACATCATGGCATTTATTGATGACTACACTAGAATGTGTTGTGTATCTTAGTTGAAATACAAATCTAAAGCATTTGAAAAATTTAAAAACTTTCATATACGAATTGAAAATGAAGCACAAACTAGGTTTGGTGGCCTTCATACTAATAATAAAAAAGAATATACCAGTGATGGTTTTGAATCCTATCTTAGACAACATGGGGTTCAACATAAAAAAATTGTTCCATACAATCCTCAACAAAATGTTGTAGCTAAGAATATGAATAGAACATTGTTGAATATGGATTACTCCATGATGTTCTTTAAGAATGTAAAATTGGTGTTCTGGGCTGAAGCAATTTTGTGTGAAGTATATGTAGAGAACATATGTACATCACATGCTCTTTGAAACAAGACTCCTTACAAAATGTGGTATGGCCACACCCCCTCCATCAGACATATCAGGGTTTTTTGTTCCACCTACTATGCCTTGATTCCAACAAGATTATAAACTAACTCACAGGACATGAATGATACTCTTTTATCAATGGGGTTTTATGGTACAATCAAGCACTTATTATCGCAAAGTATCAATAAAAAATAATTTGTGTATCATAATTTGATTCATTCACATGCCATTTAATACCACTTGGATTAAAGAATGCACCAACATTATTTTCAAGGATAGTTTTAAAACCTTTCCAAGTATATATCTATAAAACCATGGTCATATAATTTGATGAATGGATAGTTTACAACACACTAAGGGAAAACATACATTGGCTTAGAATGATGTTGTAAATATGTATACAAATAGTCCTTTCCCTTATTATTAAAAAATGTATTTTTGCTACCCCAATTGGAATACTACTAGGGTATGTCATATGTAAAGACAATATTAAAGTTGATATGACCAAAATGAAAGTAATTATTAATCTTAAACACCAAAATAAAAGTAATTCTTTATCTTAAACCCTTGGTCAATTAGAAATAGATAAAAATATTCCTAGATCACACTAGATAGCATAGAGGATTTATTCTTCATTACTTTGACATAACATTCCCCATCGACAACCTACTTTGTAAAGATGTTGAATTCATATGGATTGATGATTGCAACACATTGTTTGAATTACTTAAATGGAAATTGTTAGAAGCTTTGACACTAAGAATTCTCGTTTGGGGAAAATAGTTTCATGTTCATGTTGATGCCTTGAATTTCATGGTTGGGTTCATTTTGGCTCAACCAAGTGACGAGATAATCCATTATCCAAATGCATATGCCAGTTGAAAATTTAATAAAGCTAAATCGAATTATTTTACAACAAAAAAAGAATGCTTAGAAATTATCTTTTCCCTACAATATTTCTAACAGTCGTTATTGGAAAATCCATTTACATTCTTTACAGATAACTAGG
Source organism: Pinus taeda (assembly GCA_000404065.3). Taxonomy (NCBI): domain Eukaryota; kingdom Viridiplantae; phylum Streptophyta; class Pinopsida; order Pinales; family Pinaceae; genus Pinus; species Pinus taeda. Next base: position 28,575 of record APFE030857363.1, read on the forward strand.
AGTTGAAATATTTGGTAATTAAAATAGTCCACTAAGGATGAATTTGCTATTAGCTATTGCTTTTCTAAGAATTTGGATTTGACATTATTTCTTGACTAAGCAAAAATATATCTATTTTGTGTGTGTGTGGAGCAAGAGCAAAGATCCCTACACCAAACGTGGAAAAAGTGGTAATGGTGGTGATAATAACTACAAGAGCTTTAATGAAATCTAGTTGCTAGTTACATAGTGTAGATCAATATTCCACTGCAGTTTTGTAACGTGGTTTGGTATTGAAGGTCGATGTAAGGATTTTGAGTAATGGACGAGCCCACATACATAGAGAGTAGCCATGTGAGCTAGAAATGAAGGTTGAGGTTGACCAAAAGTTGCTGACAACTAAGGATTTTGGCAACATGAGAACAATACTAGGGGTGTGAAGGTGAGTGGATGATGGCATTATGACCAAGAGAGAAACAATTAAAAAAAATACCTAAATAGAGTTGAAATTTTTTACATGTAAATGGGTATACAAATATAAAACCTGATTTGACAAACATACTACTAATAATATACCAACAAAAATTGAACACAAACATAAATGATAGAAGACACATACGAAATTCCTAAATAATATATACATATATGTATGTTTGATAATTCAATTTAACTTCCAAATAAATTAAGATTTCCAAATAAGATTTTTTATTATTAACAAAAAAAATCTTGATTAATTTATTTATTGATTTATCTTTCTTAAACCACATAATATTGTTCTAGAGCTCCTCAAATGTTGAGGTATGTAAAATGCCTTTGTATCTCATTAATTAAAATTGACTTGATGAATTTTAATTCTAATTGTATTAAAGTGCTTCTCAGGGTAATTCTAATGGTATTAAAGTGCTTCTCAGGGTAGACACTTCGCTTTAGTACGTAAAATGCCTTTGTATCTCACCAATTAACATTGACTTGATGAATTCTAATTCTAATTTTATGATGCATGCATCAAAATGATTATTTGTTAACATGCACAATATGGTTCGAAAGATGGAGAAAGTGTGCTCTTTACATGTTGAGGAAGATAGGCACTTGGATTTAGTAGGTAAAATACCAATTAAGCATTGATTTTGATGATTTTTAATTCTATAACACATGCATCAAAATGATTATGTTTAATAATTAAAAGGAGAAAATGTATATTTATAATATATATGGATGTGTGGTTCAAACCAAATCCTCTAATTGAGGTGACTAAAATTTCATTTTCTTAACATTTAGGACTTCATAGATGCCACATTAAGCGGGAAGGAGTTGTTGAAATAAGGCTACGCAAGTCAAACAAATAGTTACCATAAATATTGGATAAGTGGGTTGAATTCCACGAGTACATGCTTTTATCATGGTATCACCACATGATAAAAAAGTAAAGATAAAGATAGAAGACATGTCATATCAACATATGAGGATATTTGTTTAATGAGACCTTGTATTATTATATGATAGTAAGTTTTTGGAAATGTTTAAAGAATTTTATGAATGCACTGGTTGGATTCATATTAGGTAAAGGAAATGTAAATCATTAGAAACAACTCTAATTTAAGTAATTTGATTGATGAAAAAGAAACGGGTGAATAATGAATACTTAAGCCTTGAGCTAGCTTTTTTTTAACTAAACCACTTAGAAGGTTGAGATAAGGGGATATAGGGAAAATAAATGGGTCAATGATGAATACTTGAAGCCTTGAGCTAACCCTATTTTAACTAAACCACTTAGAAGGTTGATATAAGGGGATATGGGGAAGTTAGTGTAACATAGTAAGCATTTAATTTCAAGTATTTATTTTCAAGGTTTTTTAATTTATCCTTAAATTTTCAATTTTTTATAGAAAACAAAATTATAGAAAATAGAGTGATCCACCATAGTAGAGTTTTGTTGCAAAAGAATCACTATAGCTAGTATCTATAGAAGGAAAGAAAAAGAAATGAGTGTTGCAAGAGTAAACAAAACTATGGGGTTAGTAGGCCATATGAAGTGTGTCTACATAGAATTAGTGATACATATATACACACACACACACACACACACACATATATATATATAGATGGGAAAAGAATGTATACTCTTTTTTTGTCGCTGAAGCAAGAGTTGGACCTTATATTTCATCAAACAGTAAATAAAATACATAAAATACAACATTCCTCGATAAGCTATGGCCTAAGGAGAAAACCCAATACTAACTGTTAATAGGCCAAAGGAAAAAGCCCCGACCCCTACAACCAAACCTCAAAACTCTCTAAAGAAATATACTGCAGAAGCCATGCTAACAAGAATCTAGAGTCAGACCTGAAGAGGCACATAAGTGCCAATCTTTAAAGATTTCATGTCTGAAAAACTCACAAACCTGCAAATCTATAGAATGTATAAAACGTTGTTTCCCGCTAAGAAAATTATGCTTCCCTCCATTTACCTGACTTGCATCTTTAATCTCAATCGTCGAACCTCTTCGCTCGATCCCATGGCTATGGCCAATATTGTTGTGCTTAGAAGCATGATGTTTACCCATATGGACCCACCAACATGCTCGACCAATCCCATCCGTAGATCCGCCTTGCAAGATATGACAGTTGAGGATCATATCGCACTGGTCAACATCACTAGACAATAGCATGCGATGAGGGCAGTATTCCATCCGATCCCACTGCCACGTGGAGCTCGTTGAATGGAATCGCTCCCAAAATGGAAAAACCACTTCCCGCTTGCAAGGCTTGCGATCACCGAAAAACTGCCCTAGACGCAGTATTGCGAATAAAGAAGAAAAACCCCGAGTTTCGAGGCCGCTGAGAGTTCCCAGTTTCCAACCACTCGCTACGTCTACTCTACCTAAACCAATGTGAGAAGAAGCACCCGTCATCCTGCCTGTCATCCAAAAAACCGAATCGCCCGAGCTGCTACCACTAGGATTCGCTATGAATAAATTAACCCGGGTCAGCCAAAATGGTCTCTTGATTTTCCTGATACTACTGTCGGTCGCTAAGGGATCTGGATAAACATCCCTCCTTCAACCTGTCATCTGTTATCTCTTCCCACCAACAACAGATATCAATATGCTTATTTCGTACCCCCTCATTGGCAAGCCAGTCTACCATTTTGTTGGCTTCCCTACGAACATGCACCAACCTGAGGGTTCTTAGCGTTCTTAGTTGCGCTTGGATTCTTTAGTAGACTTGCAGAAGTGCCAATGTTTTGAGATTTTCTTAGGAGCAGCTCCAAAATTTACCCTTTTTACTGAGTTAATGACAAGTTCTGAATCAGCCTCAATGATGGCATTTTGAATGTTGTACTTGAGCAGTATTTCCCAGCATGTTTCCAACGCTATGAGATCAGCCATATTGTTAGTAGCTTTGCCAAGATGACTATGGAAGATGACTTGTATATTTCCTTCCTCATCCCTCAGAACCCCTCCATAACTCGCTTCTCTCGGATTCCATTTTGAAGCCCCATCGATGTTGAATTTTAAAAAACCATGAGAAGGGGGTTGCCAAGAAGACTTTTCTGTTGAGGTTTTCTTGATAATATGCATAGAACCTTGAGGGGGATTAACCTTGAGCTCTAATTTCTTCAATATTCTTGTCTCTCTTTGTTCAATAGGTTTACCTGTAGCTTCTCCTCCCAGGATATAAACAGTTTCTTTGAGTTGTTTAAGGACCAATGTGAGGGTGTTACTCATCGGACTCACTTTCTCCTTGAAAATCCTATTTTTACGCTCCTTCTAGATATTCTAGATTAAGAATCCTGGGGTCAGCATCTAGGCAAAGTTTATGATCTCATTATCTGAGAAATTTTTCCTCCAGTTCTTCAAAGTGGTGGTGATGTCATTAGCATCTCTGTTTGTTTGCTCAAAGACTTCTCCAACCCAATTCTAAAGAGTTGTGGTGAAAGTGCATCTGTTCAGGAGATGATTTGTAGTTTCTTCCTGTTGTCTGCATAAGTGACATCTTGAGGGGCCAACAAAACCTCTTTTTCTTAGGTTATCCCATGTCAGAATCTTGAGTTGTTGAACCAACCACTTGAACAATTTTACTTTCATCCAGTGAGGATTTTCCCAGATTTCTTTCCATGTCTTATCAATGTTGGGATGGTTTAGCCATACCTATATTATTTTGGCTTCCTTAAGGTTGAAGAGACCTATCTTTTTTTCCCCATCTTAGTTGATCACTCAAGTTTGAGTTTAAGATTTGTCTCTTGTCTAAAAGACCTTGAAGGGCTGTGGCTTGAGTATGCAACATGCCCATTCCACTATAGTATGGAAGTTTCCAAGTTCTCCATTTCTTATCATTCCTTGCTTGGTCCCAATAGTCCCTTACCCACTTTAGTCCTTTGTTGATGGTATTAGTGTGAATGTCAGCTAATTCTTCACTTCAGAGATTGTCCTCCCGCTGCCAATTGTCCTCCTAGAACCAAGCTAGGTTCCCATTTCTGATCTCCAAGAAATTGTGATTTTGGACTAGGGCTTTGTTCTCCCATGCCCTATTCCAAATTGTAGAACCATTGACATGTCCTGTCATTCTGATTAGATTTTCCTCCTGCCATTCACTAGCATATTTGTGCTTCCAACGTTTTTCCCAAGGGGCTTTAATTTCTTTCAGCCATCTCCACCAAATTTTGGCTCCAAGAACTCTATTTAGAATTCTTGGGTCATGAAGGCCCAAGCCACCAAGGGATTTAGGTTTGCATACTCTGTCCCATGCCACAAGGGCCCATTTCTTCTTTTCTTCACCTTTCCCCATAGAAAGTCTCTCTGAATGTTTCTTATACTGTTCAGTACACTGGCTGGTGCTGGAATGGTAGATAGCATATAGATCGGGATACTTTGTAGGACAACCTTAGTGAGAACTAGTCTCCTTGCTAGATTTAGTGCTTTGTTAGTCCATTTGCTGATCTTATCTTTTAGCTTATTAAGAACGAGCTCCCAGATGTCCTGGCGAAGCAGTTTGACAGTGAGAGGAACTCCTAGGTACTTCATAAGCAATGTCTCCCTTTGAAAGCCCAAAATTCTGGAAAGATTTCTTTGAATTGAAATATCTGTATCGAAGAAGAATATTTTGATTTAATGAGACTTACCTCACTGCCTGCTGCCCTAGCAAACTCACTCATAATTTGTTTGAATGTTTTGGCTTCCTTAACAGTGGATGTGCCTTGAAGCATAGTGCCATCCACAATTGTTGATGTGTCACCATTTCAACACCATTAGTGAGTCTCAGCCCTTGAATTCTCCCTTCCTCCTTAGCATCTCTAATAGCTCTTCCTAACCCTTCCATCATTAGAATGAAGAGGAAAGGAGAAAGAGGATCTCCTTGCCTTAGACCTCTAGAAGGCTTGAAGGTTTTGGAAGGAGCTCCATTGAGCAAAATTGAACAGTTGGCTGTGGTAACTAGCGCCATAACCCATTTTATCCAATCGTGATTAAAGCCATAGGCTTTTAAAATTACTCTAACATATGACCAACTAAGTTTGTCATAGGCCTTTGCTACGTCTAGATGCATTATCATTCCAGCCTGTTTGTTGGCGATGAGTGAATGAACTGTTTCATGTGCTTGTATTATATTATCTAGAACGTTTCTTCCTTCCACATAGCCTATTTGTTCCTCTGACACTAGGGTTGGGAGGAGAGGTTTAAGACGACTGGCAATGACTTTGGATATAATTTTGTAGATCACATTGCATAATGCTATAGGTCAAAATCTTGAGAGGTGGCCTTCTCTTGTTTGGGGATTAAGGCTATGAAAGATTCATTGAGTGCCTTTAAGACTTTCTTAAATCTCCGAGAGTCTTCCACTACCTCTAGGATGTCTTGTTTCACTATCTTCCAACAAGCTTTGAAAAAGTCCACATTGAAGCCATCCAGGCTTGGTGCTTTCCCATTTTGCATCTCTTTCACTGCTTCCTCAATTTCTTCCATTGTTACTGGTCTATTGAGATTGAAATTATCTTCTATGGTGACCAATTTAGGGATGTAATGAGTGAATTTTTCTGTAAACTGGTATCTATCTTGCGGGGTTTCCTCAGCAATTTTCTGAAAATGCTGGAGTAGAACTTTCTCCATTTTTTCATGAGTGTTTCTCTCTACACCATGCTGATCTATAAGTTTCACAATTCTATTGTTGTTTCTGTGAGCTATGGTGGATCTGTGGAAGAATTTGGTGTTTCTCTCCCCTTCTTTGATCCATTGTACTCTCTGGATTTCTGTCTCCAATGTATTTCCTCTTGAAGGCATCTATTGTCCCAATCCTGCTGGAGTGACTCTGCCATCTCTTTCCTTTCATCTGTGTATCCTTCTGTGATAAGAATCTAGTTTATTTCCTTTAATCTCTTTTCCACCTCTCCTTTAGCTTTGAAGATGTTACCAAATTCTGTTTTGTTCCATTCTTTGAGTCTGCCTTTAATATGTTTGAGTCTGCAGTGAAGCAGGAACATCTTTGTACCTTGAAGGTGAAGATCTTCCTTCCACCATTACTCAATATTTGTGAGGAAATCTGAATGTGTGAGCCAAACATTCTCAATATGTAGAAAAGAAATATGTATGCATAAAAAAAATACTAATAATATTATTATTATTATTATTATTTTTATATAAAATAAAATATATGAAAATTTAAAATTTAAAAATATTTTATAAGAAAAAAAGATGTGTTAATAAATATAAATTTAATAATTAAAATAATTTTAAAAAATACTTCAAAGTTAATTTAAAACTATTAAATATATACCTATCTAAATTTATATTATATATTTCAAATATTTTATACATCACACATATTTTATTAAAAATAAAAATAAACATACAAATTATACCTAACTAAATTATATATATCGATAAATAATTCAAATATTTTAATACATCACACATCTTTTAATAAAAATAAAAATAAACAGGAAAAAATAAATTTCACATTTAATCAATACAAAACACCCTATGCTTTTAAATGGGCACCTATTTTTATAGTTCTTACCTGATACATTTAAATAACATCTACTCGTATAAATAAACACAAGAATTTATGCTCCTTACATTAAAACATGTTAATTGAAGTTCACCCTTTCACATAGATTTAATCTAAAACGATTAGAGTCGATTGTTCTGTAACTACTTAATAAATTACGTTATTCGATGCTTATTATATTTATTATAATTTTGATTTATTTTAAAAGTTTTAAATGTAAATTATATATAAAATATTAGTTTTGTAGGTATTAAATAAAATTATTAATATAATTTTTGTTTATGGGTATAGAATGGATGGTAATGTTGTTTTATTAAGGCATTTTGTGATGTTAAAGTCACTAATTTTAAATTTCGTGGAAAAAAATCTAACTGTGTTAAAGGCTGGTGTGGCCTAGGTTGGGTGCAATCTCCAAGGGATTTTGACAACTTATATTCCCTTAGGTCACAATTTCTCAAACCCAAAGTTAAGCATAGAGTCATCTTTGGCCTCACACATCTTAACAAACAAACAAAAAACATTAATCTAATTTTAAACATTTTGATATTTTATTATTTAATTGTATATGCTCAAATTTGAATTTGTGAATTAAAAAAAAAAAATTCATAAATGTAAATCAATATAATTATACCATAAGAAAATATTAATATACTTTTACTAGATAACACTTATAATATAGTATGATGTGACATGCACTCTTATTAATTTATAGTTTTATAGGATGCCCATTTTAGGTTTTAAATTTTCTCTAATGATATTATCATTAATGTGGATGAGGTAGGAAGTAGCCAACCTTGCTTTAAATGTTGCATAAGCTACACACAAATGGGTCATGTCATATAAATAAACAAAGAACAAATGCAAAATAATATTCCATGTCTTTCATTGATGGATGGGTTTGGGTAAAGATCTATGTGGGAGTTGAGTTAACCCAAATTAGATTGGATATAAGAAAGATCTAGGATGGCACATGCTTCAATTGGTGCCAAACTCAATAAAAATAAGATTTGTAAGGTCCTCATTCCAGTAAGAAAATAGATTATGTGAACTTTAAAAGATTATGAAATTGAGAGAAATTCAAAGGCAAACACACATTAGTCAAAAATAAACATCGTAAGGAAAATTCAGTTAGAAGGAATTGATTTAGAATAAATAATTAGGATTTTATTGAGACTTTGCAAGGAGATCCCCATCTGACTAGTTTGGTGCGATTAGAGTCAATTATTTTATATAAGTGACATCAAGCATCCCCCATTATTGGAGTATTAAAAGGATGCCACAATGACTAGGGGACACTACTATTAAGGAAACACTTTGCCATTGTAACATACCCAACCCCTTAAGACATGATTAAGGTTGTAGGATATCCAAGCCAAACCTCTATGGTTACTTTATGGAGATGGTGTTATCAAAATTTTTCTTCCTTTGCCCTCATTAAAATTCATTTCTAATACTATTGGCATCTTCCTCTTACTGAGAGATTTCTAACAACATAAATCTTATCCAAATCCAATTTTTTGACACAAAGTGTAACACCCTCCGAGGCAAATGTGCATATAAACAACAAAATAGGAACAAAAATACAATAAAACGTTTGCACATGAAAATCAAAGGAATGAATTTTTCATATAATGCAATGAACCAACCGGTGATGGGACTACCGCATTCCACTCGACCATAGATTGGCTGAGCCAAGTCTCTCTTCAGCCAATCACCCCCATGCCATATTCCAACAATGAATGTGGGACTCATAGAACACATCAAAAAACACCAATCAATCTGGATGCCACCGAAGTTCTCCGCCTACACCGTGAGGAATTTGAGTGCCTCTTAGTCTCTCAGGCTTTACCGTGCATCTGCAGTTTGATCCATGGATCACTAGGCCCTACACCGAGACATACTCTCCAGGATTTTTTGTGCATTCCATCCCAGAATCACTAGGCCAAATAGAGAGAAAATACACCTCTTGGCTTTACTGTATATCCTGCCATTCACCGGCAAGGATTCCTAGGCCCACCGAGGCACACAATCTAGATTTACTGCACAGTTCAGGGGTTACTAGGCCAGTGGCTTCGTGCATCCTCAACCTGGTTCAGGGACCACTACCACCATGTGTTTGTCAATTTGGATATCCACCCCACTCAGCTTCAAATCCAATCCGACCATCCACCAAAAAATGCATGAGAGAACCCATCTCATCAAAGCTTTCAGGAAATGGCAAGGCTAGGCTGAAAATACTGTCACACCTGGCAAAACCCATGCCATGGTAGAAAAGAAACACATGCAATCCCATGCATGCCAAATCTAGCAAGGAAAATACACATGCAAGTTGATACCTGCAATGAAGCTTGTTGTAGCCGCTTGATCCTGCCTTTCCCTACTTGATCCTTGCTTTATATTACCTTCTTTTCTTTTCTTGCTCCAATTCCAAAGTACTCCAAGAAAAATCTATGTGTCCAAGAGTATGAAAGAGAGAGAATAATGAGTAGAGCTCCAAAACTGAACTGACCAAGTCTTGCCCATTGATGCTCATAAGCCATTTTATTAATGAGGCCTCTATTTTCTTCATTTTCCATTATTTTCCTTCAATTTCCTCCTCACATGCAAAATGTGACCTTTCATCTTCCTTTTCTCCTAATTTCCATTATTTTCATAAATAAATGTGCCAAAATACCTTTTTTCCTCTTTAATGCCTTAGCCATTGCCTTTGCCAATTTCCTTAACCATAAACAATCAAATGAACATCCCCTAGGATGTATTTCCCAACATTCAGCTTCGAATACGTGTCCCATCATCTGTGGTATTTATATATTTTTACATGGAATTTTCACCAAGGCTGTTACAGAACCCTCCCCCTTGGGGGAACACCATCCTTAGTGTTTAATGACACCTATAACCAACAAGACTTCTGAAAACAAAACATACTGCCCATGGAGCTTTATAACATATCTCATTGCAATATTTACAATGAAAGATCTACTCAAAATCAAAACATCATGGAAACATGACAACATACCCCATAGTGGAGCTTTATAACATAGCTCGTTACGGTATTTACATCCATACACGGGTGTACATATAACAACATCATCAAAATATATATACCAAAACATATTCCAAATCATATACCAAACATATATCAACCATACACTAATCATCATATAGCATATATCAAAACATCATAAGGCATATATCAAAACATCATATCACATATCAAATCATCATAAAGCATATATCAACCATCATAAAGCATATATCAAGCACCATAAAGCATATACCAAACCAACATAAATAAAATACTAAACCATCATAAAGCAAATACCAAACCACCATAAGCAACCACCAAACCACCATATCAAGATGCTAATTCTTGTGGTTGATTTCAACTACCCAACTGGGCATGTTCATGATTCCTGTACCACACACATAGCTTCCATCAGTTTTAAAATAAATTCACATCATACCTCATTGGTAGCTCGTCAATACGGTACATTTGCAATCATGTTTGCTTCCTGTCACAACAAGTCAAACTAGCATATTTGACCAAGTCAACATGTATAAAAATATCACATCAGGTTAGCTCAAACATAACAATCAAAACCATAAATCACATGTAACCATCATAAATCAAAATCATAAATCACATATAATCATCATATACCAAAATCATAAGTCATATGCATAATAAAACTAAAATACAATACCGATACCTGTCCTTCATTAATCCTTACTTCTGCCTTTTTCTTTATCCCATATGCACTCTAGATCAGTTGCCACACTTGACAATCTCCAAGTGCTTTCTCCTCAACCATGTGCATAGACACATAGTGTGCATCGAACATATACAACCACACGGCATACCACACCATGCAATACATGCATCTACACCTGACATATAACACATACACCTACACCTAGTATATGCAATACATTGCATCCATCTATACCCGATGTGAAGTACCACCCAATACATGTACCTACATAGAGTACCACACAATGAGTACACATGCCACAATGCCATGACTACATGATGCACATACATAATATCACATGCCCTCAACACAACATGTATGACATACACAAAATAACACACATGCATCAGTACCATATGTACAACATGTACATTGTACCACATGTACAATACACTAGCATAGCATGTACACAACATCACATGTATTCGACGCCACTTGCACAATGTGTACACAACGCCACATGTACACTACACCATTGTACAACGTATACACAATACCACATGTACACAATACCACACACACGATATATACGCGACACCACATGTACACAACGCCACATGCAAGAGATGTACACAACACCACTTGTACACAGCGCCTCTTGTACAACATGTACACAACACCACATGCACATAGCACCACTCGTACAATTGTGCACACCACACCATATGTACATAGCATCATTGTACCACATGCACGCAACACCACTTGTACATAACACTGCATATCCAACATGTACATATCACCATATGTACACACGCCACATATACATCATGAAGATAGTAGAATATGTATACAACACCCCATATGCAATATTTGCACAACCCTATTTGTACCATCCTATACATAACATTGCATACATAACATCTACACATGTAATGTATACACAATACCACATGTGCACACATCATATATGAAACATGTACAACATATATAGTATATGCAAAATAATGGTACCACACATCCAAAACCATAATGTCCTTACCAAGAAACCTTACTTCCTGTGTCTTATCCATGCTTACCCTAGCATGTCGCAAACCACACTGCCTTCACTTTGCTGATGTATGCTTCAACATGACCCGTAATAACATAAACATAGGCATAATACAAGTATACAATTAAACAAAGTCTTTCAATAGAAGTCACACGAGATAATTTTTTGGCCGACACGTTTTGAACTAACAAGTGTGGTTCATCATCAGAACCAGATGAAGAGGCAGACCATGACAATGACTTAAATAGAGAGCAATGTAGAGACATTATTTCAAGTAACAGCTATATTTGAACATTAACGTTTAAATTATAATATTAATTTATTAGCATATTAAAAACAAATATTATTAAGTAACGACGATATTAAATGGTTAGCTTTTGAAAAAAATATTGAAATAATGATATTATTTCATTAATTTATTAAAAATATTAATAGGTAACAGCGATATTAAACGGTTAGTTTTTGAAAAATAATATTTAAATTAATTTATTAAAACCAAATATTACTAGTTCTTGAAAAATAATATTTAAATAATGATATTAGTTTATTAAGTTATTAAATATCAATATGTAATGGCTAGGTTTTCAAAAATAATATTTAAATTAATTTATTAAAACCAAATATTACTAGTTTTTGAAAAATAATATTTAAACTGTGATATTAGTTTATTAATTTATTAAAAACAAATATTAATAAGTAACCATTAAACAACTAGATTTTAAAATAAATAAATAAATAATCAAAGTCAAACTTTAAAGGAGGGGAGTCAAAAATTATAAAAATGAGTGAAGACCCTAATCCAGACAAGATCATTTGATAAATAAAATAACTAATAGAAATAAAATAAACTAAATTAAAAATAATTAATGGAGAAAAATAAATAAAACAAAACAAATATACACAATTCAAAATAATAAATAAATAAATAAAATAGAATAAATAACAGGAAACATATATTATATATATATATATATATATATCCAAAGAAAAACAATCAATAAATAAACTGGGGTCAACAATAAAATATGGGGCTCAGGACCATTAAACAAATAACAAAAATACTAAGAGTTAAGAATGAATAGGATGATAAAATACATAAAAAACATGAAGGATCAAGAAAATAAACTCTAATGAAGAATAAAACAGCAACAAACACTATAAAAAGGATGCCAATACCAACATAGATTAAAAAAAAAAAAACTAGGAGGACAAGAGAGGGACACAACTTCTACTAATATTCCAACCATCATCTCTATTCAAATTATTGGGTCTTTTTTCAATTTCTAGGGCCTCCCTCAATTTACAATGATGAAAATGACTAACCTTAGCAACGACTTGGGCCTCCTCAATGCAGATGTGATGCTTAGATTTATCTGCATGCTTCGCCAAAGCAGAGGAGTGGGTCCTACCATGCTTGATGTCAACAGCATGCTCACGAATCCTTTGATTAATCGAGCGACTAGCCTCACCAATGTAGGGAGTCCCACAAGAGCATGGGATAATGTAAACACCCTTCATATTCTTGGGGTCCACTGGGTCTTTTACAGATCTAAGGGAGCTCCGTATGGTATCTAAAGGCTGAAAGTTTGAAGCCACCTTGTGCTTCCTTAGTATCCTTGCAATCTTGTTAGTGGTCCCTTGGATAAAAGGTAGATGAACACTAGAAAATTGATCCTTGGTATCTTTCTTAGCACTAGGACCTTTTTCAGCTCTGAGGAAAGCCTTAGTACATTGGCGTCTACTATACCAATTATTAAAGAAAACACTTAGGAGATGTGCTTTCTCTTCCTTGAGATGGTTCTCATTAGAAACTCTTAAATATCTAGTTGCTAAGGTGCTGAGAACACCAGGCTTTTGAATTGGGAAATGATGAGAATTAGCATGAATATATTGCTCCATATGAGTTTTCTTGTGATATACCTGATGAGTGAAATAGCCATTATCATTCCTTGAGAGGAGGACATCAAGGAAGGGAAGACTACCATTACATTCAAATTCCATGGTGAACTTTATAGAACTAGATTGATTGTTAAGATGGAGGAAAAATAGTTCAAACTTTTCTTTACCATGGGACTAGATGACAAAAGTGTCATCCACATTCAAAATCCTCCATGAATAGATTAGCTACCACAGGGGAGAGGGGGGAACCCATGGCGACACCACAAGTTTTCTCATAGAATTCCCCATCGAATGAAAAGAAAGTAGAAGTAAAACAAATACCAACTAAATAAGTTGTATCAGGATCTGTGATGCGCTTGGCGACTTCAATGGCCTCGTTGATAGGGATATTAGTGTAGAGAGAGACCACATCGAAGCTCGCAAGCTTGTCATCTGAATCAAGCTTCTAACTCTTTAACTCATTAACAAACGATGCAAAGTCCTTGACGAAGAATTCTATATGGCCAACAAGGGGCTTAAGCTTCTGGGCTAAATATTTAGCAAGAAAGTAAGTTGGCCCTCCTATCGTATTGACAATGGGTCTCACAGGAGCCTCTTCCTTATGAATCTTTGGCAGACCATAGATTCTGGGGGTAGGAGAGCAACTTTCAATAAGCTTATGACTGAACTAGCCTTTATAACAAGAGCCACATTTTTGGAAATCTTCTTCAGAGGATCCTTGTTGAGTTTCCTGTAGCTCCCGCTATTCATGGAGGTGGTCCAACATCTTTCTACGATTATCATCTTTATCAACAATAACCACAAACCCGGATGCGGGTTACACGCTGCATGATGCTTGCCACGTGACCGTCACGCGGCGCCCTCGGGACGGAAGAACCTGCGTTTAATGAAGCCCATTAAATGCATTTTCAATGGCATTCATTGCCATTCTTACAGCCTGAGCTACCAAGAAATTATGGTAGAAGCTGCCAGAATGCTTGGGAACAGGGATTTAAGTTGGATAAGCCTGTCTGAACAGGCAACGAATCTCGGCTCTGCTCTGCAAGAGAATGTGGGTTTGTGGGTTGAGAAAGGGAGTGTTAGGGTGAAGCAGACTCGCTTCAAAGGCAAGGAACAGAGTGAAATCTGGCTTCCTCTGTCTCATTTTCTCTCTGAAAGCCGAATCCAGAAAACTCTGTTTCATTTTGGCAGGCTCAAAATGCCAATTAAGGGTCATGCATCGCCGCTTCGGGGCAGGAAACATGGAAGCAGGGGCGCTCATGGTCCTCGAAGGGTATCCCCGCTGGCTTTCGCTTCGCCCAGCTCCCCGGGCTATGTAGATTCCGACTCAGACACGGACAATTCGGTGCAGGTGGTGACTTTTAGATACATTCGTCGCACCAACAGACCTATTGTTTCAACTTTCATCACGATGTTGTTCACGGAGGAAGATAGTGCAGAGGGTAAGGGTAAGGGTATTTCTGAGAAGCAGGAGCTAAGCTCCAACAAATCCCCTCAGGGAGGCAGCCAGGAGGATAGCTCCTACCAACCCTCCTCTCAGAGAAAGCCAGAAGAAGATAGCACTGGTATTCAGTCCAAGGAACAGAATGAAGCCCTAAGGGAAATCTGCAGCCTAATTGATATGGAAATCACCAGTTCTACGGATAAGAAGATACCTGAGGAAGAAAAGAAGCCTGAGCGTTTCTTTGGTGGAAGGCTGTATCCTATTCTCCCTCCAGGATTTCTGCGACTGGAGGATATTCCATGCGGCATGGAAATTGAATGTGTGCCAGATCCTGAGAGAGAGGAAGCGGAATGGAAAGCCGAGCAGCAAGCTGCCAAGCAGAAGGAAAACGAAGACAAGGTGGCCGCTGGAACTGGAAAGGAGTAAGGTGTTTCTCCTGTGTTTTTTGGCATTTTGATTCTGGTTCGATGACCTTCGGAGGTCTGTTCGGCCTTGGTTTTGGTTACGGGTGTTTTGGCACCTACCCTCTCCGCGTTCTGCACGCCACCTACGCTCAGCCTACTACTGGTCCTCGGACGTATGTCCTCCGCCACCTTCGCTCTGCCAGCGCCATCTGTTCGGAAGTTGGACGTGTGTCCTCTCACCAGCTTCTCTCTCCCTTCAGGAATCCTGGTTTCATCTTGTCAACTTCTGGTTTGTCTAGTCAGCATGTATTTTGTCTTGTCAGCATAAGTTTAAGTTTTAGTTATTTACAGGCGGTTTTGTCCATCACAGTAGACTGTCAATGTATTTTGAGTACCGGTAATGTGTCAAGGACTATTATTACCAGTTATGGTATGGATCTCTTGTCAGAGAGCTGTTCATGCGCTCTCAGAGGTTTCGACCTCTTGTACATATTTTTCTTTCTTTTAATATAAATAGTTTAGCCTTTGCCCAGAAAAAAAAAACAATAACCACAACACCACCTTTGTCAGCTTTCAGAACAACAATATTCTTATTATTGTTTAACGATTTGAAAGCATCAAACTCAGGTTTATTGATGTTATTCTTGGGGGGCTTTGCCTTTCTAAGGACAACCGCACAGTCTTGACGAATGATATATTTAGTGACGTTCGATAAGTCTCTAATACCATATTCAATGTCACAGATGATATCATCGACTAGGATCTTTCTAGGAGCAAGAGAAAATTTAAACCTTCTCCAAAAGACATGGGGATCAAAAGAAAAGCTAGAGAGATTGACAACCCTATTACTAGAAGAGGAAAGAAAATTAGAACAACCAATATTATCCAAACTTAGAGTCTTATTACCAATCCTATTATTATTACAATTATCGGAATTGAAAACAGAGCCACTAACCTCATTAATATTATTATTATTATTATTACACTGAGTGATATTATTATTATTATTATTATTATTATTACCCAAACATATATTATTATTGCTATTCTTAATGCTATTATTCCTATGTGAGGTGAAAATATAATCACTACTATTAGTATATTATTACACCAATTATTATTATTATTATTATTTAATTGAATATTATTATTAATAGACCCACTTCCACTATTATTGAAACTTCATCTTCCTTTTATCCAAGGGACCATTGACAAGATTGCAAGGATCCTAAGAAAGCACAAGGTGGCTTCAACCTTTCAGCCTTTAAATACCATAAGGAGGTCCCTTAGATCTGTAAAAGACCCAGTGGACCCCAATAATATGAAGGGTGTTTACGTTATCCCATGTTCTTGTGGGACTCCCTACATTGGTGAGACTGGTCGCTCGATTAATCAAAGGATTCGTGATGTTGCTGACATCAAGCATGGTAGGATCTGCTCCTCTGCTTTGATGGAGCGTGCAGATAAATCTAAGCATCACATCTGCATTGAGGAGGCCCAAGTCATTGCTAAGGTTAGTCATTTTCATCATCGTAAATTGAGGGAGGCCCTAGAAATTGAAAAAAGACCCAATAATTTGAATAGAGATGATGGTTAGCATATTAGTAGAAGTTGGGTCCCTCTCTTGTCCTCCTAGTTTTTTATTTTTTATTTATTATTTTATTTATTCTTATTTATTATTTATTTATTTATTTTTATATTTTTTTTATCTATGTTGGTATTTGGCATACTTTTTATAGTATTTTGTGTTGTTTTATTCTTCATTAGAGTTTATTTTCTTGATCCTTCATGTTTTCTTATGTATTTTATCATCCTATTTGTTCTTTAACTCCTTTTAGTATTTTTGTTATTTGTTTAATGGGCCTGAGCTCCATTTTTATTTTTTTCGCCAAGAAAAAGACGAGGAGCTAGACAATTAGAAATTAAGGAAATTATAGGTCCGATAGACCAATTTTAGTCTCAGTGGACGTTAACCATCATCATCATCATTTATATATATATTATATAATTATATATATATATATATATATATATATTTTATATATTATATATATATATAATATATATATATCTGCTTGTTTATGTTATTTATTTATTTATTTCTGGTTGAATTGAGGTTTCTGTGATCCATAACATTTATAAGATATATTTCGGCGTAAATCACATGCAGAAAATATTTGTCGACGCGTTTCGAACCAACTAGTGTGGTTCATCGTCAGGACAAGTTGAAGAAACAGATCCAGCTCAGCATGTTAACGAGTCTGAGCAGAGCCTCCAACGGCTAACTTGACCAACGGCTAATTTTGACTTTAGGACCAAGGTCATAAAAATTATTATAATTCAATGGAAATTAGTTATATTAGGTGACCAATAAAAATATATAAATATATAAAATAATTTTTATTGGTGTTGATGGTTAGTTAAAAAGGTATTGTTTAATAATTATAAGTTATTTAGTATTTAAATGGAAATTAGTTATGTAA
>APFE030857369.1:0-17168 GCA_000404065.3 Pinus taeda
ATTCCATCTATTTTTTCCAACTTGATCAATCATCCATAAACAGCAACCTGCAATCCATAGACATGATCCATATGTCTAAAAATAGACATAGTCTAAAAATAAACTTGCACCAAAAATAGCCTGCGGGCCCACTTAGTGAAGGAGACTCTTTTCACTAAGCTCCATCATCTTGTTGCAATCTCAACAGGGATCGCATGCAGCCATATCTCCAAGTAGGAGGTGGGGTGATGTGGATTGATCGTCTCAAGGAGGAGGGGTGGGATCCTTGAGGTACCAACCTCTTGGGTGAGACCTTGCTACGAGAGCTCTGATGTGGAGTGGCAGGAACTGATTGATTTGGTAGAGACAGATGCAGATGGAGTGACAGAGAGAGCGACAGTGAAGGGAATCCCACGACAGTGCATAGCTAGCAGGTTGCAGCAATGGGAGAGGCACAAGTGTTTTGCACAGTGCTAGGTGGCATAGAGAGGTGTGCAATGGTGTGAGATGCATGGAGATGTTGCAGTAGCGCAGATGTCAGAGAGGGAGCACTTATCAGCAGCAGGTAGAGCTTCAACATTAGAATATGTTCCTAGCCCAACAGAGTGGTCAGTTAGGAGTGTTTTTGTTCTAAGTGTTGTTGGAGCAAGTGGACCGAGTAGATGTGCTGCATGTAGAACATTCCAAAGTTACAGGATTGGGTTCAAGAGAAAGTCTTTCTTGTTGAGAGGGAGTGTTGAAAAATGTTCAACAGGAAATGTTAAATTTAGAATGTGCTAAAAATAGAGATGCTAAAAATAGCATGTCTAAAAGTAGTAGTTTGGCCAGTGAGGTCATTGGCCACATTGGGTGAGAGGTGAAACTAATAAAAATAGAAATTTCTAAAAATATGATTTCTGGGTCCCTTCCTATTTATAGCAGTCCTTAGTCTATCTATAGGAAGTAAAATTAATTTTGGTCTTAATAGCAGTTGAAAATATTAATTAATTAATTCAGTTGAGTTAATTAGTTAAGGAAATTCGAATTTGAAGTCTTTGTGAGCATGTACATGAGTTGTCCCACTAATTGAGGAATTTATCTTTAATTTCCTCCACTGATTGAGGGAATAAGTATGAGTTCTATAATGAGAGAATTAGTTGACTTAGTTCTAACTAGACAAGTCCAGTTAGATTATTTTAACAAGTTGTTAAAATAATAAAATATAGTTTGTTAATGCTTGCTTGCATGTGACGACTATTATTTTAGATAACTAAGAATTCACTCATGGATAACTATTGCATGTCAGTTCTGTTAGAGACCCAATTGAGATCAAATGTGGGACAATGTACTATCAGATGCTTGGATATTTCTAGTAAGTATTCCTTGCATGGAGAAGGATCTATTATAGGAGATTGGAGGACTTGTGCCTATATATTGAGGCCTAGGTAGTCCATGATTTTCATCTTCTGATTGAAGATCATCAGAGTATAGAGAGAGAGCAGGATAGCTATTGAGCTAATTCTTTTTGTTTGTTGAAGAGGATTTCTACTTGATTGATAATAATGTGTTCCAGTTTTATGCTGGTGCTTTCCCCAGTGATATATTATGTGTTATGTGTGTTTATTTCTCCATATTAGTTATATGTGTTCTTATTGATGTTTCTCATGTTCGATTAAGCTTCCGCTAAATTGTTTGTAGAAGCAGATCAGGTGTTTTGCTTTAGTACATTGCATTACCAGGTGATCTACAGGTGGGAAATTTCTACATGGTATCAGAGCTAGCTAATTTGTAGAAAAAGTTCTACATTGTATTAGAATTGGCTAATTTGTAGAAAAATTCTACAGTCAGATACGACATACATACAGATATACATATATAAACATCAGCATAATTATGATCATATCAGAATTACCAAATAACATAAGGTCAAGGTTATGAGAACTCCCTTTATCTGTACACACCATGCACAACATTAAGAACAATTGTTCCCAACATAGCCCAGGAATATGACACCTCAAAACCATTCACCTTACCTTTCTTGATTACCTTTCTCATGATTGTACTGCCATTATCCATTTATAACAATGGACCCAGCCAAACCAACTGGATGTCATACTCTTGCCTTCAACTTCCCTTATGCATGCATTAAGATTCAAATGAGTCTTACATTGCCTACTAGATTTCATTTAGCTCTCTCCGAGCTCCACTAAATTTCCTCTTTCCCAACCAATTCCCAAGACTCAAAACTTAAAAGGTGAGCACAAGAAACAAACAAGAAGAACATCATGAAAACCAATAACAATACAACTCCACAAACAAAGTGGCAAGGCCTTGCATGAAACATAGAAAATATGCAATAAAGCACAATCGAATCACAAAATACCAAAAGCACAAGACTAACAATAGACACCATGACTCAATCCCCATGGTTTCAAGTGCTTTCAAAGGAAAACTCAACCTGAGTCTTCTTTATAATTTCATGGCAGTCTCTTGCCATGCAATCCCCTCCATCATACTACCATCAACACATCACTGTTAGTGTACAAGTAAACATAAAAACATACTGGTTACCTTATGTTGTTGTGCCAAGAACGTTTCTTGCAACTAAACACATCCATGCCATCTTTCAAGGGACTCCAATTCCCTTGAAAAATCCACATGTAACCAGAGACTAGCTAATATATCTATCAAGTACATGTTCATGAATCTAGCACATATCCACATAATGTCAGAAAAATTAAGGTTAAGAAGACTTCTTGTATGAAAAGCACTCAATCATTTGGAATTAGGGTTTCTAAACATAGCCAAAATAATTCTTTCACAATTCCTTTCTTTAACCTTTTCCTTGCTACAATTGAGTGTTACTATGCATTGTCACATCACCCAACTGTTAGTCATATAAACAAATTAAATATTACATTTCATGCTAATACCAAGCATGTTTCTTGAACTGGTTACACATGTCAAACACATGTTCCAAATATCAAGACAATCATATCTATCAATTTGAAATCAACCTTTACCAAGACTATCAATCATGTCATAACCCATATTCAACTCATAGTCATTAGACATAACACTACATCTGTCACCTATTACACTCAAGTACATATCAACTGTCTCAACACATATGTGTTAGTACAATCATCTTAAAACAAGTTCATTTCAATACATACTCATATTATGAAATTCATCAAAAATCCAACTAGCGTGCAAACATGCCAGGTTAAATAAATCAACTAGATGACATAATAGACACCAAACACTCAAACACCAAATAGACAACACAATCAAATAGTGAAGCACCAATTATACGACATAAGAAACCTCATACCTTGATGTATCTCAGGGGAGGCTATCTTGTATGTACAATCAATTTAGTTAGCAAAATATAACTTCACAACATATCAACTCAAACACAAATAAGGTCATGATATCCATAATAGTCACTCTCTAACATGTTCACATCATAAGCTCATAAACATTTATCATTCATACATAATAATATCATTTGCACAACCAGTCTAGATTAACACAAGAAAATGTCACAAATAATTCAACTCATACCTGGATGTCATAAACCTAACCATGTACATAGGACAATCCAATTTAGCATGATATATATAACATCAAGATCTTAATGTAATAACCCTAATCATCAGGTTACTATAATATAACCACAACAAGTTATATATCATGCTCATCGACAAAATTTAACCTAATCATCAAGCTAACTATCATATAACAACAACAACAATGCATGCAACTGCAAGTTACTATCATTCATGACTATCTGACACATGTGTATATGACTACCTTGATAAACTAGCATTTATCATATATGTAACATAGTATGTAAAACATATAAGTAACCCTAATGATTACAACAACCATGAATCACATACCTACATGAAAAACATACAATACCTATATCACGAGCTTCTTTTACCTCGAGGTCTAATGCCTTAACTTCACTTTGATGATCTTCATCTCCTAATCTATCTTAGCCAACACAACATCATCATAATAAACAACAACATCATGATGACCTCATTGCACACAATTACCTCATGCACAACAACATTCACCATGAAAATGCATGCATAACAACATATAGACACTAATATGCATAGCAAATGCATATACAACCATACACTCATGATGACACATCCCACAACAACACTCTCAACCTTCATATAACGACATCACTGC
Organism: Pinus taeda; assembly: GCA_000404065.3. Taxonomy (NCBI): domain Eukaryota; kingdom Viridiplantae; phylum Streptophyta; class Pinopsida; order Pinales; family Pinaceae; genus Pinus; species Pinus taeda. The sequence continues at coordinate 4,171 of APFE030857369.1, forward strand.
AACCATGATCACCATATGTATGTGCAACATGCACGTGGACTACAAGCATAAAAAACACATATACAACCCACATGAATGCATGACCAACACACCACCCATCCAGTCTGAGGGGTGAACCATGCTTTGACACCACTCTGTAACACCCTCCTTCCACATTTACCCAAGTAACCAACCAATTGGGGTAAATGTGCGATGAGAGACTACTGTGGTTGGACTCAACCTCCTATGTGAGCTTAAGGAAATGGAATCCATGGAAACAAAACACACATACCTTCCACATCAGCTACATGACCCTTGAGAACCATGCCAACACTTCAAGCAACTTGTCTTTGGCACCCATTGAAACTTCTAATCACTTTCCCTATGGATGCTCTCATTGTATGGGCATGCCAATGTCTCGGGACCTATGGATGCTCTCACAAGTCTACATGCCAGCATCCAGGGACTAATTTGTTCAGTTATGTGCCAATGTCCCCAAGATTTGAGCCACTTTTTTAGGCCTAAAGCCTAGGTCACTACCCAGAATGGAATGACATCTTACGAGCAGTAAAATAACAAGGAAACAATGAATTATAAGCAATTAGTTAAACAAGCCCTTAACCAGGCCTCTAATAGCCATGAAAGAATTTCTTGAAAAAGATCACAAACAAGTAGTATATAGGTGCATACAATAGAATTAGGCATAGGGATCTCATACTTATATGAGAATCGTTAAGAACCATTGTTCCCTCATGTCATTTGCTACATTATCATCTATTAGGTCATAGATACATTTTCCATTCATTTACAAGTGAAAACATCATGAGAGCCATACATAGCTATTGTCATAAAACATATATATAACCAACATAGTAACAACAAAAATACCATAAATACGTTAACCATAGGATCCACATATGAACCAATATATTTTCACACGCAAACCAAAGGGATGAATTTGTCATTAATGAATGTAGAAACCAACTAGGGATGGGACTACCATGTTCCACCTGACCATAGATTGGTTGAGCCAAATATATCTTCAACCAATCACCCATGTGCCATATTTCAAGCATGAATGTGGGACTCATAACCAACCAAAAATAAACAAACAAGCATGGATGTTATTAGCTTTCTCCACCTACACCGTGAGGAATTTGAGTACCTCCTACTCTCTCAAGGTTTACCGTGATCCACGGTCCAATCGAGGGATCACTAGGCCCTACGCCTAGACCCACTCTCTAGGATTTACCATATATCCCATCCTGGTACTACTAGGCCCAATGGAGAGAAATCCACCTCTTGCCTTTATAGTACATCTCGCCATTCACTAGCAAGGATTTCTAAGCCTGTCGAAACACATAATCTTGGCTTTACCGCAACCTACAGTCTAGCTTAGGGGTTACTAGGACAATGGTGTTACTGTGATCCATAGCCCGGTTCAAGTAACACTAGCCCAATTATTTTTTATTTTGGAGATCCACCCTACTCAGCTTTGAATCCATCCGATAATCCAGTTCAACTGAGGTATGAGAACCCATCTCATCAAGGATATCAGGGAATAGCAAGGCTAGGCTAAAAAACTATCACACCTAGAAAAACCCCATGTCATGACAAAAAAAAACCATATTCAACACCATCCATGCCAAATCTAGCAAGGAAAATACACATGCAAATTGATACCTACAAAGAATCCTATTGTAGTTGCTTGATCCTACCTTTCCCTGCTTGATCTTTTCTTCCCCTTGCCTTATTTTCCTTTCTTGATCTGTTATAAAGTTATATGTTACATAGCAATGGAACACATAAAATATCACAGAAACATAAACACAGAAAATGTATAAACCAAGAGAGACACAAATATACATGGTTCACCCAATTTGGGTTACATCCATGGAGAAATAACCAATCATTCCTTTATATTATCCAGAAAGATCAAGAGATACAACCTATAACAAATCCGTTGTAATTCCCTCTTCTCTCTCACAAAATCTCCTCTCTCTTTCTTGCTTATAATACACATAGACATAACCGCAATACAATTACCTCATATATAGCAAGGGGTTTCCTTCTAAGTCCAAAAACCCTAAATTAAACACAATTTCTACCATCATATCATCCACCTAATGAACGACTCAGATTGACTACGAAATTAAAACATTTTACAACGAAATTGTACATCTATTTTTATCTTCGGGGGTGCTACCCTTGAATTCCTATCAAGGGGGGCTCTAAAAATTGTCATCCCCCCTGGTGGTGGTGCCACCCCATTACGAACTAGGGTCCAATCCGACGATACCTCTTAATAAAGAAGATAATCAGGCTCCACACCCAACAATCTCCCACTTGGAGACTGATGATAACAACTCCATCGATGCTTCATTTGCTGGGAAATGACTCCACTTTGGACTTGAATGTTTCTCATCTTCATCATCATACTTGAAGACCAGTTGAAGCTGAGAATAATATCAGTTTTTCTCTGGTTACAACTTTTGTTAACATATCGACAAGATTCTAGCTAGTGTGTATCTTTTCCAGTTTGAACTGTCCATCTTCCAACACTGACCGTAGTAAATGGTACTTGAGTTGTATATGTTTAGTCTTAAAATGAAATGTTGAGTTATTTGTAAGATGAATGGCACTCTTTCTGTCACTGTATAACTTTCCCAACTACTGCTTCTTACCCAATTCATCCATAAAACTTTGTAACCAAATCATTTCTTTATTAGCCTCTGTAGTACCAACATGTCGTTGAGAGTGAAACAACACTGTAATTTTAAAATCCAACTGACAACTATTCCAACTATAGTAAACACATACCATGTGGTCCTCCTATTATCTCTATCACCTACCATATCTGCATTAATATATCCTTGTAGAGAAATGTTTGAACCACCAAAGAAATGTTTGCGTTATTCATAATAAATATTTCCAACACCTTTTGTATGTACTCACTATAAGACAATGTTAATTTTTTATTTTTCCTATCTCTAGTTATTCTCATACCAAGGATTTGTTTTACAACACCCAAATCCTTCATTGCAAATGAATTTTCCAATTTTCTTTTGAGCACATTTATTTCCTACATGCTAGACCCTGCAGCAAGCATGTCATCTACATACAATAATAATATAATATATCTGGCATCATTTTTCCTTTTGAGATAAACACAATGAACAAAGTGACATCTAGTATAACCTTGTTTAGACATAAACTTGTCAAATTTTAGATACCACTTCCTTGGAGCCTATTTTAAGCCATAGAGGCTCTTATTCAACCTGCACACTAGTTTCTCCTTCCCCTTGACATCATATCCTTGTAGTTGCTACATATAGATCTCTTCCTCCAAATCCCCATAGAGAATTGTTGTCTTTACATCTAAATAATCAAGATGAAAATATTCTACTACTACTAGACTTAAAATGGTTCTAATTGAAGTCATTTTAACAACGTGAGAAAATATCACATCAAAATCTATACCTTTTTTCTGTGCAAACCCCTTCATCACAAGTCTATCTTTATACCTTTTTCTATCTCCATATTCTTCCTTCAACATGTAAGCCCATTTATTTTGCAATGTTGCTTTACCTGCATGCAACCTGACTAAGTCCCAAGTCTGGTTATGTACCAAGGAGTCCATCTCTTATTTCATGGCTAGCTCCCGCTTCTTCCTGGTTTCTACTTGCTCTACTTCTTCATAACATTCTGGTTCACCAGATTAAGTCAACAATACATAATATAATGAAGGAGAGTATCATTCAGGGGGTTTACTTATCCGAGTAGATCTTGTGACACCACTTTTAGGTGTTTGATGCACCTGTTGCTTTTGTGGTGCTTTTGTTGTTCTGGATGTTGATCATGATTATTTTCATGAACCTTTACTTTTTCTATGATCTCATCAAACATTGTGTATTCTCTGTTTTCTTTTTCCTATTTATTTTCCTGCAACTGATCCTTATACAAAACCTTTTCATTGAATATGACATCTCTACTCCTAATGATTTTGCAATTTTCATAATCATATAAGTGATAACCACAATCATTAACACCATATCCAATAAAGGTACATTTTCAAAATTTTTCCTCAAGACTTGCTCTATTTTATTTAATAATGTGGACAAAAGCTTCATAACCAAAAGTCTTTAAAAATGAGTAGTTTACCTTTTTACCTATCCATGCCTCCTCTAGAATACCTCCATCCAAGGAACTTGAAGAACCTCTGTTTATTAGATAAACAACAATATCTACAACATCTGCCTAAAATTGTAAAGGAAATCCTGCATAAAATATCATGCACCTTACACACTCCATGATTGCCCTGTCCATCCTTTCTGACACACCATTTTCTTCTAGTGTTCCTAGAATTGTCTTCTCTCTGTGAATTACATGCTCTGAACAATACTGATCAATCTCTTTGTTTCAATATTCACCTCCATTGTTTGATCTAAGACACTTCAACCTTTTTCTTGTCTCATTTTCAACCAAAGTTTTCCATTTCTTGATAGTATCAAATACGTCATATTTATTTCAAATACAATAAATCTAGGTATTTATGGTTACATCATCAATAAAATTAACATAATAATGAGAGCCACTAAGATATGATACCTGAGCAAGCCCCATACATATGTATGCACAATCTCTAATTTTTTGCTCTTCTTTTCTTTCCCAACTCTCTTTTGTTTTCCATAAACACAATTCTCACAAAATTCTAAATCAACATGCTTCAAACATGGCAAAAAATTTCTTGAGCGAAAAATCTTCATCCCCTTCTCACTCATGTGCCCAAGCCTATGCTGCCACAATGTTGTATCTGCTCTTGTAGAGGTTAAAACATTAACAAAATTAAAAATACTATTTCATAAATACAATGTACCAAACTTCTCTCTTTTTTCTATTACCAGGGCTCCTTTTGTGACCTTCCAAGTTTTATCTGTAAAAGTAGTTACACAGTCTTCACCTACTAACTTCCCAATTGAAATTATAGTTTTCTTGATATCTGGAACATGTCTTACCACCTTCAATAACCATTGGTTTCCATTCTGTTGTTTTATGAAAAATTTACCCATTCCATTTATTTTACAGGGTTTATCATCACCCAAATGAACGTGTCCAAAATCACCTTGAATATAATCATCAAAATGTTTCCTATCAATTGTGCCATGGAATGAGGCCCCTGAATCTACCACCCTGACATTAATAATATTTTCTAACGAAATAATCAAAGAATCTTGCAACACATCACCTGCCACATTCGCTTCATGATTATTTTGTTGCCACACATCTCCTTCTTTTCCCTTTCGAGACTTACAATCTTTCTTCAACTATCCTTTCTTCCCACATTTCCAGCACACTATCCCTAATATGGACTAGGATTTGCCTTTCCTTGACTTACTTTGATATCCTCGGCTCTTTCCTCTTTCCATATTTCTTCCCCTAGTCTCTATAGTCAAAGCATTACTTGTTGTCTCACTGGAGCTTTTTCGTTGCATTTCCTCTCTAAGGATTGCACTAACAACATCATCAAACTTTAAAGTACTATCTCTAGAGACACAGTTACTAATAGCCATAACTAAACCATCCTTACTTTTTTTCAATGAGAAAAAAAATAACAGAGCCCTAACTTCATCATCAAAAGTTACCCCCTCAGAACTTAACTGTTGGTAACTGTATTAAATTCATTTAAATGATCATCAACATATCCAACTTTATATATCTTCATATTAAATAAATGCTTCATAAGCAATAACTTATTTGAGGCCAAGGGGTTTTCATATAGTTCGTCCAATGCCGACATTAGACCCTCTGTAGTCCTTTCCTTTGAAATATTAAAGGCTATTGATGCCGCTAGGCACAACCGTATTGTTCCAAGTACATTTATGTTGAGAATATCCCATTTTTTGTCTTTCATACTCATTGGCTTCTTTTTCTTTCCACTCAATGGTAGGTACATATATTTTTGATACAAATAATCTTCCATATGCATCTTCCACAGTTGGTTTTTTTGGCTATTAATTTTTTCAATCATAAACCTACCATCTTCCACCATTGCTCCCACTCCAATTAGGAACCCTTCTCTCCTATGATTTTATCAACCAAATAGACCTTCGGCTCTGATACCAGTTGTTAGAAAAATATATATTACAAAGAAATGGAACACATAAAATATTATAGAAACATAAACACAAAAAACACATAAAATAAGAGAGACACAGATATATGTGGTTCACCTAATTTGGACTACATACACAAAGAAACAACTAGTCCTTCCTTTATATTATATAGCAAAATAAAGAGATACAAACTACAACAAATCCACTGTAATTCCCTCTTCTATCTCACACAATCTCCTCTCTCTTTCTCGCTCATAATACACATATACATAGCCACAATACAATTCCCTCATATATAGCGAGGGGTTGCCTTTTAGGGAAAAAACCCTAAATTAAACATAACTTCTACCATCAGATCATCTGCCTAAAGAACGACTCAGATTGACTACGAAATTAAAACATATTACAAGGCAATTTTAAATCTTTTTTTTAGCTTTCAGGATGCTACCCCCAAACCCCCACCAACAGGGGCTATAAAAATCGTCGTAACATTCCCGCCCCATTACGAAGTAGGGTCCAATGGGGTGATACCTCTGAATAAAAAGATAATCAGGCTCCACACCCAACATTCTCCAATGCCAAAGTGCTTCAAGAAAACTGTCTAAGAGAGAGAGAGAGAGAGAGAGAGAGAGAGCTCCAAAACTGAACTGAGAAAATGTTATAAACTGATCCTCATAATCCCTTTTATGAATGAGGCCTCTATTTTCTTCATTTTCCATTATTTTCCTTTGTTTTCCTCCTCACATGCAACTTGTGAACTTTCACCTTCCTTCTCTCCTAATTTCCTTTATTTTCATAAATAAAATGCCAATTAATGCCTCTTGCCTTTCCAAAGCCTTTGTCATTTCTTTGTCAATTTCCTTAGCCATAATAACGAAAATGAACACCTACGAGGATGTTTTGCTCACCATTCAGCTTTGTATATGTGTTCCATCAACCATGGTCTTAGATATTTTTACATGAGTTTTTACAAGGGCTGTTACATTCTCACTCTAATATTATTATTTTATATGATGAATTTAATTTCTATGCTTTAAGATTTATGCTTTTATTCTTTGTTTTTTGGTTTTTTTCCACCTATGTTGGCTACGAGTCTAAATTTAAGGGAAACAAGGGGAAAAGAGGGAAAAGGATCTACTACAACCATCAAATTCAAAAGTAGGATCCTTAACTAGTAGATTATAATTTTCTTTCTTTGTATGCATTTATCGGTTGGTGTATTGAGTTTCTTGTTTTCCTCTGCCAAGGATTTCAACCCTGACGTTAGGGGATAATTTAAAGGATCGACCATGATCCCATTATTAGAAATGATAAGCCATAATAAGCACTCAGAAGTCACGCAAAAAATACATTTATGTGGATTTAACCATATTTTATAATATCGACACCGTTTAAAAATATGGCAGAGGTAACTAGGGTGATCAACTATATTTTGGGAGTGAGAAACTAAAGCATTGAGATACACCTCCACAATATGCTTGATGTAATTAATGGCATAAGACATGGCCTTCCAAAAGGTGGCTCCATCATCTTTAAGTCCAAACAACATTTTTCTATATGAAAAGATGCTCCATGGGCATATAGAAGTTATCTTATTTTGGTCCTTCATGTGACTCTCTATTTGATTATATCAAGATAATCATTGATAAAGGAGAAAATCTCACTTCATGCTTACTCATCAATGATTTGATCGATAAAAGGTGTAGGCAAATTGTGCTTAGGACAAGTATTATTCAAGTCTCTTAAATCCATACACATTAGGGGAATTTTGAGGTCTAAAATGTGATGCCTAAGAAAAATGTGCAACAAAAATAAAATTTATAAGAACCAATACGATTCAAGATGATGATGTCAACCATGGGCGATGATTCACCATTTTTGGAGTAAAAAAGTAAAAAGGTTAAAAAATAATAAAATAATAAAGCTACTTTTTCAACTCGCATTTTTAACTTATCTCCATAAGGTTTTACTCAAATTTTGAGCGGGAGTGCTTGTTGGATGAAAAATTTAATTCCTTATCTAAGAAGTACCCATGTTGCATACTTTCGATGGACCGTGCTACATGAAAAATGAGAAATACATGAAAAACATGATTGCAATCACATATTTTCATGTATTTCTCATTTTTCGTGTAACATGATCCATCAAAAGAATGCAACATGGGTAATCCTTGGATGACGAATCAATTTTTTTATCCAACGAGGGTTGCCTCTCAAAATTTGAGTAAAACCATAAGGAGATAAGTTGAAAATACGAGTTGAAAAAATAATTTTTTCTTCTTTCCCTCGAAAATTTGATGATGTAATCTTATCTTATTTGAGTATTTCCACTATTATTTTATAATTTCCTTAGGAGGCCCATTTTAGACCTCAAAATTCCCCTCATGTATCTATATTGTTCATTGCCTTTTATTTACAAGAATAGGATTCAAAACCAATTAAGTCATTGACACAAGGTAGATAAATCCTACCTTGAGCAACTACTCTACCTCAGTTTTGATTGTCACTTCCATCTCACATGATTTTCATTTTTGCAAGTCTCGATCTCATGTTGAATGATGCTAGGGTCAATTCTCAACATTTATTCATAGGACTAGCAAAGTATATTGCAGAAATATTTTGATGCAGGAGCATTCAGCCCAAGGGAAAATCATTGTATTTTAGTATACATAGGGGGTCATGTGTTTTAAGGAAGTTGGTTTCCTAAGTCTCAAATTAATGTAATATTTATAATTTTAAGTGATTAGAATAGGAATTAATTAGATGTGTGAGGATGTTTCTAAATTCTCTCGAATAAAGGAGAACATAAGTGGTTAATAATGACAAGAGAGTTAGAAGTCAATTATAACTCTAAAGTTAGCTTCATGATTCGAGGAACTAGAGAGAGTTATTAGGAATTAATTGAAGTTAGAAATGGATATAGAGGACATTTAGGAGTCAGTTTAGTAGATCTAGGATTTGAACCAGAATTAGTTCAACAAAACCTTTTCTGGTATAAATCTAAGCCTATGAGTAGAGTAAAAGAGAAAGGAGGACACTGATATCGAAGATCATGCCTGAGAGACAGAGAGTCTCAACATGTAATCAGTTGTTCATATTTATATATATAGAGGTTCATTCAGGAACTGTGTAATGTGTGAAATAAGTATGTAATGATTGATTTATGCGTGAATTCGTAGGTTCTGTAACAAAGGTTGTAGGCAGAGTTCTGTAGAACCATGCAGAGGAGAAGAGTGATTCGAAGGAATCATAATGGATCATTGTATCCACTTGAAGGATCAAGAAATGATCTAAAGTGAAGTTAAGCCTAGGAGGAAGAGTGCATAGCGAAATAGCAAAAGACCCAGAACCTTTTGAAGAACCCGAACAACAAAGAAAAATTGAAGAAACAATGTAAAAACCAAGTGAAAAGGGATGAACGAAGAAGCGAGGCGTAAGTACATAGGAGTCGTTGGATCATTATGATCAATGGACAAGATCATATCACAAAGATAGAGGAATTGATATCACATCGGTGGTTTTAAATAGTGGAAATGATATTTCGGGCAGCCTCAAAACCGTAAGTGGTATTGAAGGCTAGTCACTTGATTCCATACATATCGCGACACGTAGCAACGAAGTGGAGAGGGGAAACCGCTTTTTCAAGTGGCTATTCTTCTTGCTTGTTGTCTATCCAAATTCATCATGGACCGTTGGATCTACTAAGTGTAGATCAACGGTGGAGGGATGACAAGCGACTTTTTGGAATGGGAAAGGATCTAGATCGTTGGATCAAGCGCCAAATAAACAGTCAAGATTTAATTGGAACCATTTGAACGAGATGTGAACGAGATTTTTAAATATGGTGAAAGCGATAGTGATTTAATCGCAAACATCGGATCGAAAGCCAGATCTACAGTCTTGATTAGATCGGAGATTGGAGGAAGGAAGGAGTAGTGCTTCGGAAATGGTTGAAAGGGTTCCATTTTTTTTCTGTGTAATGAGGAGATCAGAGGAGAAATGTAACAAGCGATATGAAGCGGACCTGACAGGATTATATGGGTGCGTTTGTTATATTTGAAGTCCAACAGTCTAATCGCATATCGGATGCAGAGAAGGTGTGTATTAATGTGTCCTGCGGAGGAGCCAATACCCGATTTTGATAAAGGTGTACCTCGGAAGCTATGCAAAGGCTTTAAAAAGGCAGAAAAGGTAAGTTTATGCCATTTATGTGTATTCCTATATATAATAGAAATAAAGCGTTGATTGAAGGTTTGGTGGTTAAGTCTGCATTTACCAAAGGTTTAAAAGGGGTTTGTTATATATATGTAACAACAATTCTAGGAAGGCCTAAAGCGTGGATAAGGCTTAAACTAAAGTTCATAAGGGGTGATTGAGTTCCGATATAAAGGAAAAGGTGAGTTAATGGTTAGACTTTATTAGTCTATAAATTAGTCTGCTTGAGACTATGAAAGGGGCCTAAAACCTTAGTAAATGAAGATTGGACTCCTTAGAGAGTTAAATTCATAGGACTAATGTGCTTATGAATTGTATATGCACACTGTGGGTGTAGGCGGGGGTAAGCCTATGTCATTAGTGGTATCACAGCAGAATTGTAATCAGAGCGGGGAAAGCTTTCCTATGAAAAGGAGTTTTCACATAGAAGAAGGTAATGTGCATAAGTTAAGTGAATGAATGGTAAAGACTACAACAAAAGATATGAGAAGAAAAATGTCAAATCAGATGGCAAGAGACTGAGTCAAGAGGAGATTGACAAGGAGTTGGCTGAGATAAGAAAAGAACTTGATGTGTTAACAATGCGGCTAGAAGAAAACAAGAGACAAGGTTGGGTATTAAGGAAGAAGCCAGAGGAGTGGCATGAGATGTAGAGAATGCTACAACAAAATAAAGTAAATTGGTTGAGGGAAAAACTCAAGGAAGTTGAGTTGGGAATGGAAGAGTCCATTTGTGAACTAGAACAGGGAGAAAATCTGGGAGAAAGTGAAGTCTACACTGAAGATAAAGAATGGAGATCAAGCGAAGATCTCATGGACTATTGGGATAGTTCAAAATAGCATGAGGAGATGCTGACTAATGATGAAGAGCTGATGTATAAGGCCATCAAGCCTTGTGTTTTTGAACCTAATAGTTTTGGTTTGCTTGTAGGATCCATAGGAGAGGATAGAAAGTCTTGTGAAGCTGTCGAAAACATGGAGGAGTATCTTACAAAAGATGAATACTCTGAAGTGAAGCTAAATAGAGCTCTTGAACTAAAGTATGAAGAGAAATGTGTTTTAGGGGATAAAAGGTACTCTAGAGCAGCAGAGTATGATGAAAAAGTCCTCTCAAATGAGGAAAGTATTGAGTTGTTACACTAGAAAGAACTCATTGACAAATTAATAATTGTAGCTCTTACAAGACAAGAACCTTTCCCTGTGAAGGAAGGAGATGAAGTTGAGCCTAAGGAGCTGAATCACGTAGAAGATTCAAAGTAGCAAGGAAATGTGATGAATGAAGAGTCGAGTAAGACTGCCAGGTCTTATGATTTTAAAATTAATAATTTGTGGATGATTGTAGGTACATCACATGAGGATGAACAATCTTTAGAGTTTTTCAAAGAGGAGTGGAATCTAAAAATTGTTCAGATCAAGACTGAGATGGAAAGATCTCATAACCAAAAGGAGGCAGAAGAGTTGCCTGGGAGTAGGCAACATAATGTTAGAGCTGTCATAGAGGAGGAAGATGGCAGTCTTATTCCAATGAAGACTGAAGAAATGTTGTTCCAGAGAAATGATCCAATGAATGTCATTGGGGAAGGATAGAGATTGCTTGAAGATGATATGGAGGTTCTTAAAGAACAAGAGGGTAAGGATGAACGGGAGGCGGTAAGAATCAAAAAATTTCAAAGAAGAGTTAACCAGCAACAGGCTAAGGAAAAATAAGTTCACTACTGTGAAAAAAAGTAGGGAGGCATCATTGAAACAAATGATGTGGAGGAGAGGCTAATTGACAATCTCATGAATTCTTTTGAGAACTCAAAACAACATACTGATGTGCTGACAGAGGAGAAAGAAACAGAGCATCAAACTGAATTGTTGCCAAAGGAAAATAAGGCACAAAAGCCTTATGTTTCTGATTCTAACAATTGTTTTGTGAGTGTAGTTTTAGTTGCATATGCTGGAGGAAATTTGGCACAGGTGAGAAGCCAAATAAAGATGAAAGAAGAGGATTCTATGGAAGAATTTAATCCATGGAACAAAGATGCTCAATTGTTGGAGAGAATGCTAAAAAGTTAGAATTCATTGTAGAAATTAGATGTTGTAGAGGGAGATATCCTTAAAGATATTAAGGAAGTTTGGGTGGAGGAAATGTCTACAATGGTAGCAAGAGAAAAATTAGAAGAAAAAAAACAACAATTTGAAGAGTTAGTAGACAACATCAACAACTTGAAGCAGAGGGAAAGAGGTAACAATGAATGGCAGAATATCGACCAGCCCAAAGATATGTTAGAGATGGAGATTGAAGAGTTATGGCAGTTAATGATGAAGCAATCCAAATGGAGGAAAATGATAGCAATAGGAAGGATGATCAATCAGAGCTTGAACCTGATTGACAAGGGAAGGAAGATGAAATAGAAGACATCAAAAATACAGTAGCAGCAAAGGTGCAAGACATTTGGGTAGCTACAAACTAAAGTTTGGGACCCTGGAGGTTTTTATCAACACATGAAAACACGTGATCAGGACATCATGAATATATTCTACTTTGGGAGTTTGATTTAGGAGAATTAAACCCAAGGGAAAATCATTGTATTTTAGTAGACGTAGGGGGTCATGTGTCTTAAGGAAGTTGGCTTCCTAAGTCTCAAATTAATGTAATATTTAGACTTTTAAGTGATTAGAATAGGAATTAATTAGATGTGTGAGGA
>APFE030857371.1:4227-28299 GCA_000404065.3 Pinus taeda
TCAGTACCATAAAATAATGAGCAAGAAAAACAGACAGTCACATCAAAGAACACCAGATATAAGGTGGAAACCCAATGTGGGTGAAAACCACCTGCCGCAATATGTCTCTATCTTCTTTCAAATTAGAAACTCCTTTTACAATGGTCTTGTACTGGTGCAGTCCTTTACCAGTACGCAGGCTGCAACCTGCAGAGAGCTACAACTCTCTCTCGTTTTCCAATCTCTCCTGGAAGGGAGCTACAACCCCCTACTTCTTTTCTTACAAGGACCACTTTTCATAAACATCAAATGATCATCAAGTATATGTAGATTTCACAGTCAACTGCAGTAACCAGTTCAACAAAACAGAAACCAGACTCAGAACACAGCAAGGATAAACATAGACAGCTAATTTGATTTCAAGAGAAGTACACAGCTTCACCCATGTAATGCTTGCGTACAAGTACGCACTGTTCTTATGTGGTGCCACGGACCTCCGCACCTGTGCCTTCTATGGCGCCGCGCACCTCCGCACCTGCGCCTTCTGTGGCGCCGTGCACCTCCGCACCTGTGCCTTCTGTGGCGCCGCGCACCTCCACACCTGCGCCGTCTGTGGTGCCGCGCACCTCCGCAGGTGCGCCTTCTGTGGTGCCGCGCACCTCCGCAGGTGCGCCTTCTGTGGCGCCGCGCACCTCCGCAGCTGTGCCTTCTGTGGCGCTGCGTACCTCCGCAGCTGCGCCTTCTGTGGCGTCGCGTACCTCCGCAGCTGTGCCTTCTGTGGCGCCGCACACCTCTGCAGCTGCGCCTTTTGTGGCGCCGCGTACCTCCGCAGTTCACCTATTTCTGCTCTGCGTGCCCACGCATAGGCACCGTTAAACACCTGTGTACTTCTGATTAGGGCCGAATTTGCAGATCAACAGTGTGCTACAGTTAGTCGAATGCCCAGATCTGATCATGCGCTCGAGAGATCAGCCTTCACAGATTCGCTTTCCACTTCACTTTCATATAGATCAAGCTTTTGAACCAATAACCCAATATTTCAGATCTTAAGGTATTCAATTTGCAAAAGATACTTAGCCAAGGTATCTCCTTTGCTTTATATAGGCAAGCTCCTCCTAAAATCATGGATCATTACCAGGAGCCAAAACCATAATAACACAAATACCGTTGGCTAAATACCAAAGATTAAACATAAGAAAACCCACGTGTGCTTTTCTCTGCCTTGAAGTGAGTGCACTGGGGGTACGCACCTCCTGAACGGCTGACCTGCGTGTCTGGCCGCGGTCCCTTCACGGTGTACCTGCGGGTAAGCATATTCTGAACTGTTCTCCTGCGTACTTCTTAATTTTCAACATATTGAGAGCCTTTCCACGGGTGTTGCCATCAAGTACAACATCTGTAACATATAGCCATACCAGAAACATAATGCCAACACATTGTCCACATACATTGGTATGGCTGATGTCATCATGCATGAGGTCATGGTATGTGTGGCTGATGTGGTCATGCATTGGTGATTGGACTCTAGCTAGAATGATTTCTATAGGGTTATATGTTTATGAATTATATTCCTATATGTTGTTGTGACTATTTTATACATGCATTACGCTAATTTATTGATTTTGCACATGAGATATCCTCGCCGAACTATGCTAAGGTATGTTGGTTTGTTGTGATTTGGTTTAGCTAACATGATATAGCTTTCCAGAAGAATATCAATGATGAATAACAATATGGTAGACTATAGTTCCCAAGACTCTCCCTATGGATCAGATGAGAAATGTGGTGTTGGGCACTCTTATGATCTAGTAGACATACTGAGAAGCTTAAAGGAAAAAATAAGGAGTTTTAAGGAAAATAATGATAGAATCGTACAAGCATAGGAGAAATAATCAAAGGTAAATGTAGTGATACTTCAGATTTTGTTAGATTTGTAGTGACAGGGACCACATTGGATCAGCCATGAGAAGGACGATAGAACTAATGGGGCATATGGTTACAGATCAGATAGAGATGGTAGCTTTTTGGACACTCGAGATAGGAGAGGTGATGGATACATGTACTATTCTTGTTCTGATTCAGATAGGCACTACGATTGTCATCGTTATCATCCTTACAGGAAGAGTGATAAGGGATACTTTCCAGATGAGTTTAAGAAAGAAAAGCCACCTACTGGAGAGATGAAGAAATCAGAAGATGCAGAGTAATGGTTTCTTGACATGAGGAAGTTCTTCAAGTTGCATGACTATTTAGAGAACATGAAAGCCATAGTAGCTACATTCAGTATTAAAGGTAAAGTAGACATTTGGTGGGAAGATGTGAATAATGTCAGATGTATTCATGAGGAGGACTTGACTTGGAGTGAGTTTGAGAGGCTATTCAAGAAGAAGTATCTCTTAGAAAGATACTTTGATGACAGGGCAAAGGAATTCTATGAGCTAAAGATGGGATCGATGACAGATGAGGAGTACCCTAGTAGGTCCTTGGAGCTACTGAGGTATGTGCCTTACCTCATGGAGGAGAAGCCCAAGGTTTAGAGGTTCATTAGTGGATTACCAATTACATTCAAAGATATAATTGAGTCTAATGAGCCTAGATCATTGGAGGAGGCAAGCCGAAAGCTAAAGCATTTCTATGTGCAATTGAAGCACAGATCCGAGACTAAGTCTGACTAGAAAGGTAATGCAAAGAACAAAGGAAAATGGGACAAGAAGCGAGAAAGACCTTAGGGTAAAGGGAATAAAGAGAATGTAATGCAATTTAAGAAGTTGATCAGTGCATCTGATAGAGGATAGGGACTTTGAAATGAGGATCAGAATAAGGAGCCTGTGCGGTGTTGGACTTGTGGAGGAGATCGCCACAGGAGAGATTGTCCATAGTATCAAGATGGTAGGCTTTAGATATATAGTGCATAGGAAGCACATACTATTGGGGATGTTGATCAGAGTATTCCTCATATTTATGCAACATTGGATAAAAAATAGGAAGGCCATCAAGAATCTATCATTCAGATGGATGGTAATATTTGTGATCAAGTTATTTCTATTTTAATTGACCCTAGATCTAATTATAGCTATGTTAGTCCTAACTTGGTGGATAAGTGTGGTTTGAGGAAGGAATTGGATGTAGAATCTTGGTTAGTGCAGTTGGCTATATGTACAAAAAAGCGAGTTCATCATTGGGTAAGAGCTCATGCATTTGATTTGAATGGTACTCCTATCATAGCACATTTAAATGTATTATCGTTGGGATGATGTAGTATGTTGTTGGGCATGGATTAGTTCTAATTTCATAGACCCAAGGTGGATTGTTATGACAAAACCATTGAGTGTGTAGATGACAATGGGCAACCAAGAGTCTCACAGGGAAGCAAGCAAGCATTAGGGGAATTTTGAGGTCTAAAATGGGCCTCCTAAGAAAAATTTACAACCAAAATAAAATTTGTAAGAACCAATAGGATTCAAGACATTGATGTCAACCATGGGGGATGATTCACAATTTTTGGAGTAAAAAAGTAAAAAAGATAAAAAAAAATAAAAAATAATAAACCTAGTTTTTCAATTCGTATTTTCAACTTATCTCCCTATGTTTTTACTCACATTTCGAGCAGGAGTACTCATTGGATGAAAAATTTAATTCCTCATCTAAGGAGTGCCCATGTTGCATACTTCCGATGGACCCTGCAACATGAAAAATGAGAAATACATGAAAAACATGATTGAAATCACGTTTTTCATGTATTTCTCATTTTTCATGTAGCAGGGTCCATCGAAAGTATGCAACATGGGCACTCCTTAGATGAGGAATCGAATTCTGCATCCAACTAGTGTGTCTGCTTGAAATTTTAGTAAACCCGTAGGGAGATAAGTTGAAAATAGGAGTTGAAAAAATAGTTTTTATTTTTTTCCTCTAAAATTTGATGATGTAAGCTAATCTTCTTTTATTATTTCCACTATTATTTTATAATTTCCTTAGAGGCCCATTTTAGACCTCAAAAATCGCCTAATGCCACATCAATTAGGACGGTGACAACTATGCAGGCCAAGCATAGTCGTAGGAAAGGGTGTGTGTTATTTGCAGTGCACATTTCTAGTGACAAAGGTATGGAAGTTGAAGATGCATATGTCTTGAGTAGGTACCCAGTTTTACAAAAGTTCCAGGATGTATTCCCTGAGGACATTTCAGAGTTTCCACATCACAAGGAGGTATAATTTTCTATTTAGTTAGTGTCAGGGAAACTCCAACATCAAAAGCACCTTACAAGATGAGTACACTTGAGTTGGTAGAGTTGAAGCTATAGTTGAAGGAAGTATTGGACAAGAGATACATTAGGTAAAGTGTATCACCTTGGGGCACACTGGTCTTGTTTGTGAAGAAAAAATATGGTTATATCAGATTATGAATTGACTACATGTATTTTAATAAAGTTACCATCAAGAACAAGTATTTGTTACCGAAGATTGATGACTTATTTGATCAGTTAGAGGGAGCAACAATGTTCTCGAATATTGATCTGAGATTCGGATATCATCAGGTACACATTAAGGAAGAAGACATTTACAAGATAACTTTTTAGACTAGGTATGGGGATTATGAGTTTGTTGTAGTTCCATTCGGTTGGACTAATTCTCTAGCTACATTTATGTGTTTGATGAATAGTGTGTTGCATCTGTATCTAGATAAGTTTGTCATTATGTTCATTGATGATATTCTGGTATATTCTAAAAACGAAGAAGAGCATGTCGAGCATTTAGCAGCAATGTTGAGATTGTTGAGAGAGCATCATTTGTATTCTAAGCTCAACAAGTGTAGTTTATTTTAGACTAAGGTACATTACTTGGGGCATGTTGTCTCAAAGGAGGGCATAGTAGTAGATCCAGAAATATAAGAGCTATAATGGAGTAGGAAACTCCTAGGAACGTAGATGAGGTGAAAGCCTTCATGGGATTGACAGGTTATTATAGGAGGTTTGCCAGGAACTTCTCACAAATTGCCTATCCTATCACATCATTGCAGAGAAAGGGTACGAAGTTTGAATGGACAAAGGAGTGTGAGGTCAGTTTTTAGCATCTTAAGTAGTTGTTGACACATCCACCATTGTTAAAGATTGCAAATACAAACAAAGAGTTTATAGTATGCATATATTCATGCAAGAAAGGACTTGGAAGAGTCCTTATGCAGGATGGATAGGTGGTATTCAATGAGTCGTGAAAACTGAATGAGCATGAGAAGAAATACCCCACACATGATATTGAGTTGGAAGTGATCAAACATGCATTGAAGATGTGGAGGCACTATCTTATGGGTAGGAGGTTTTTCTTGATGAGTGATCATAATGGGTTGTGGTATCTATTTGACCAACCAAACCTGAATGCTAGTCAGGCTCGGTGGTTGGCTATAATTAGTGAGTTCGATTTTCAGATCAAGTATATCAAAAGTAAGGAGAATAGGGTGGAATATTCTCTTAGCAAATGGGTATAGGTAAATTATTAGCATCTATGAGCTCTTATGTGATAGAATTACATGATAGGATCTATTAGCACTCTGTAATGTCTAAGGTTGTGAAAGATAACGCAAAGGTAACCACAAAACCACTTTGGAGCTTAGGATACAACCTTCATAAACTAAGAGAAGGATCTCACTATCAGATTTAACTTTGTTGTATTTAGATATTAGGTTAGTTGTGAGAGTTTAGAGTTTGATTTTAAGATTGATTTGGTTGAAAACTTCCATTGGGCTATGGATTCTAAAAACTTAAAAGGGATCCATCTTAGATTTTCAAAGGAGTTTCACAAGGAAAGGTAACTGAACTAATTGGATCTTTTATTTTTAAATGAAATGTAATAGAAGAAAAGATATAAGTTCAATTAAAGCTAAAGAGCAGTTAAGAATTCTTTAAATTCATATCATAGGAACACATTTAAATTATCCACATCCATAATCATAGTATATCTTTCAACAAATTCTGTTCATCAACTTTCTGTAAAATAATTTAGATTTAAGAACACATAAGCATGGAAACAAAGAAATAAGAACATAAACAGTGGGAGAAGAACTTCACCAAATAGTCCAACACAAGAATCTTGTGAAGAATGTCCTTTTTATTTCTGCTCAACCCATCAAATGAAAAAGTAGAATAGCTTTGTGGAACGCAAAAATCAACCCTTCATACTTCAAAAATAGAAGTATTTATAAGTTATTTACAAAATATCCCATCAAAACTGACTAGGATATATTTTATGAATTCCCAAACAAAATCAATCTAACTATTACAATAATTTAGGAAAATTGAAACTGCTTGAATTGGGGGCACTAGATTTGTGGAATTGCTGAATATGTGGCCCTTTTAATTCTGTTCTGTCGTTCATGCTGAGTTGTACAACCAAGTCATCTGCTTACTCCAATAACTCGCACAATTGATCCCAACGTTGTTCATTGGGGATAGATGTATTGAGTAACTTTTTGTAGACCTCGCCAACTTCAGTATACTTAGCAGAAGTTCTTTTGGAAATAAAGATATGCTTGATTTCATACTAGATTTCTAAATCACATGTCAATGCTTCTAAAAATGCTTTCCCTATTACGACGCCTTTCACTTTTGCAAACTTAGAACCATCTTTAGTAATGGTTATTAATTTCTGGTTGTAATTTGACCATGTGTTGAGCTTGTCATTTATCACTAATAAACTGGGAAGTCCCTTTTTGTAGAGGACTTCCAATTTTCTAAAGAATCTCTGTACACCAATGTCCAAAACTTGACATTTTTCTGATCAAATTCCTTTTGTTCAACACCTTTTTTACCTCTAGTATAGTCTAAGTTCTGTCCTCAATCTCTAGTTCTTCTAGGTCCTACTTGTTTTTGGAGTTGAGGAACTTGATGAGTTATGTATCTTCATTGGGTTTATCACCCAAATGCACTCTGGTTTGTTCAATGGATTCATTAGATTTCTCAATTAATTCCTTCTGCTCAAATGCAATCTGTATAGATGGCCACATGTCTATCATGACTTCATTTATCCTTTTCCAAATTTTCTCCTTGACCTGGCCTAAGGTATTACCCATGGAAGTTTCCTTTTCTATTTGTTGCACTCTTTGGGTAAGCCTATGGGATTTCTGTAGCTCTATTAGGAGAGAATTTTCATATCTGGCATTTTGCTCATGTAGCACCTATACATATTCTCGCAGATTTTTTATCTCTTCCCCTTCGCATATTTTTTATCTCTTCCCCTTGTATCGACATATTTTCCATTGATTGAGCCAGTTTGATTGAATCATTTGTAGTTGAAGTTGTGGGTGTTGTAGAGGAGGATGCTCCTATTGTTGTAGGTGTTGTAGGAATGCATGTTTTAAGTAGTGATGCAATAGGCACCGCATCAAGAGGAACCATAGCCAGTTGAGAATTTTGTTCTTTCTCTTTGATCAGTTTATCCATATCTACCTCCATTTCCTTAATCTGTGCACTCTATTCCACAAGTAGCTTCAACATTTCTTCTTTTTGTATCTTTGTTTCTCCTAATTCCTTTGCTCAGGGATCTTCAGTGCAAGAAGATTCAATTTATTCCTCAGGGATGCTATATCAACATTCTTATTCTTAATAATATCTTCCATGGACTTTGAATTAGCTAGATCAAAACCTGCTTTGATTACCATCTGCTCTAAATATTTAATTCTATTGTCTTTGGCCAGAGAGGAAATTTTCTCTAGCTTGAGCTGTGATTGAACATTGTTCAAAGATAGATGTAGCTTGGAAGTAGTAAGGGTGGTTTGTGTGAAATTTGAATAAACCATCTCTCCTATTTTCCTATGCATGTCCATCTGTTCCAAAGGATGGACATATTTTTCCTCAAGCTCAAATGTGGTATGCTTGAAATCAACTACAAATTTAGGTTGAGGCACTTGAATTTGTAAGAATTCCATATGCATTCTCCCTTTCTTTGTGTCATGGGTTGAAATAAGCTTGTGTTGAAATGAGGAAGATTGCTTCTTGAATTGAGTGTAAATGTTATCATGGAGGGCTTCGTTCCTCTGTTTAATTTCTTTGTACCTTTGAAAAATGTGCACTTGCTTATGTTCTGTAAATGACTCTAGTGTATGAAGTGTTATGGATGGATTCTCTTTAGTGGTTGAGGATGATGGAGAATCATTGGTGCTACTACCAAACTTTAAAGTATGAACACCAGAGAGTACAATAGTACCTTGTGTTTCTTCTAATGGTGGGAAATCTACCTTAGAGCCTGTCTTTGTTTTCTTGGAATAGATCTTGAATTCCTTGGTTGAGGCTTCTGCTACTGAAGGTGAATCCTCCTCTCTTGGTCTTTTCTCAGTTTTCTCTCTAGGGGTGGGAGTCTCTAAAGTGGTTCTAGAAATCACCTAGTCTTTGGGCTCCTATAATGTGTTCTCTACCCAATCTTGTTGATTCATATATTTCTCAATCTATGGTCTCTGGGTATGTACATAGGGGGTTGTCTTCTATTCCAAACTCAACTTATAAATTACCCCAAAGGGGTCATAAGACCATGTGAAGGTGAGGGGAGGATTCATCTGTTTTGGAAGGAGGTATGCTTCCTCTCCTGCTGCTCTATTGTTATAGATAAATGGCCCTATCATTGTTTTAATTCTAAACTAGGAATTCTTCTTGGCTACCACAAAATGAATGTTATCTAATTGGATTATTTCATTGATGTATTCCAAGAAAAATATCCTCATAGGAAGATATTTGGGAAATTTATAGGGTGGAAGCTCAGAGCCATAAACCCTGATCTATGTATAGTTTTGGTATAAATACCAATCTCCTGCCTTCAACTGCTCATTGAGATGCAAAACCTTTTGAATGTCCTCACTGATCCTCGGAATTTGTTGGCCACTCAACAAATAAGTTGTTGGATATATGAATTAATCAATAAAATATTTGAACCTGTACTCCTGTGAATGCTTTATGATAATGGAGGCCCAATAGATTATGGACAGAGGTTCACACTACTGATTGAGTTTCTGAACTACAAAGGAAAACTTGTTTGTCTGGAAGAAAAGAGACATATTCATTAGAATGGAAGAGTATCTGAACATTCCTTCATTTAGAAACTAAAGGAATTGTTCATGTATTACATCTGCAAGAAAGTGACCATAGTAAAAAATGACTTAAATTCCTTCTTCTATGGAAAGGGTGGATAGAAATCCTAAAATAGACTCATATACCCATTCGTTTGAGAAATACCCAAGTAAAAAAGACAAGAAAGAGATGATCTATTTGGTTCTTTAGGGAAAAATAGAAGAGGGATAACGGGGGTTTTTCTTGGGCAATTGAGAATCTTTTGGCAAGAAGAATTCAATAGTCCAAGCTCTCCGGGAAAAAGTAATATTTTGATAAATTTCTTTGAGAGAATCAATTGTAAAGGGAGTGAGGGATTCATTGTGTGGGATTTGCAACACTTGGTTTATATTCTCAAGGGTAATGGTGAAAAGGATTTCACCCTTAGGGGATATGATGGCTCTTTTGCTTGAGAGATAAGATGCTTGGAATTTGAGGAAAAACTCTGGCAAATAATAAGATTGAGGGAAAATGAATAGGGGTAGTCTAGATTGCTAAAGCCTAATTCCATCTGGTTTGTCTAGATAGGTGTCTCGAAATGAATAGTGTAATTCAAAGAGGTCGAATTCACATTGTGTTTCGGTGATTTTATAGCCTCTGAAAGCTAAGGGAATGTGGTTTAAATCCATAGAGGGAGGAAGCATCGGGTTTATCACAATGGTGTCAATTTTGGTTTTAGGGACCATTGTGATAATAGGGTAGAATTGCAAAGGATGACAGTGCTAATTGCAGCAGAAAAAGAACTTGCAAGAAATTATTCTCTTAGCAATGGATAATAGACGAGGGAAAACATAGATAGGGTTGATACCACTCTGAGAGTATGAGAGTGAGGAAAGAACGTGATCAAGAGTGAGTGTGAAGATTTATAGGTTTGCAGTGGAGTAGGACCGTTGGCTAAAATGGTTGTTTTTGGGGATAATTTAATCCACAACTGGAAAAAATCACAACGGAAGGAAGGTTCAATGGGAGGACATAACAATTAATGAATGTGGTTCCAAATGATAAGTGGAAGAAGGCACAGGACCATTGGCAGGAAAGGGAGTGAGGGCTGAGTAGTTTTTTAGAGGGGGTTATGAGTGGTTTGTGGTAAGTGAGGGGGGGTGTGAAAAGATGTGAGAGAGACACGTAGTAGTGGGGCTTGGCTGCAAAATATATTTTTTGGACCCCCCCTCACCCCCCCCCACTGATAAAGGGAGACATGGCAGGGGGCCGAAAGAGATTGGGAGCCATTTGATGAAATGGGGATATGATCGAGAACGAGATAGATGAGTGTGGTTTAAAATATAATCAACAAATTGTCCCATTGCGCATATATTTTTACAATAAGTTCCAGACTTTGGACAAATAATCTCACATATAACACTTTTTACAAAAAGTTCAATTTTCCTCTAAACTAACTTAAATAAAAGAAATTAGGGTGCATTTAGGAGTGCAAACCATTATTTATTTTGAAATTTAAAGGACTAAAAACACCTATCCAAACAACAAAAACTTAATCTACAAATTTGTATTAATCTAGATTACATTGTCGGATTAATTTATTCTCTGGATCTACCTAATTTAATCTTAGCCAAGATTACACTGTTTGGCTAACTTATTCATTCTAATCTAATTGACATAATTTGAAAATTGCTTGAACATGATTAAATAGTATGTTTCAAACAAGAAAAAGGATTGTGGTATGTGATGAGCGGCAATATTGCAACAAGGATGCTACAACTCCTGGGCTACCAACTTTAATTTATCAACTTGGGGTTCGTACAAACTTGGCAGTGATAGTGTTGTATACATAAGTAAAAGTAATGGTTCTGCCTGTTGTCACTATTTAGTTGGCGAGAAACCACTGGGGTTCCAACCTAGACTTCTATGGAGTCAGAAGCATCTTGATTCTTTGATGGAAGAAATTTAAATATACTTTAAGAGAGAGCTACCCTACTACAATAATGGAGAAGGTCGACATGTAATGCTAAATCACACCATTTCTTAATCAACCGCTAAGAAACTATGCTTGGCAGAAATGCTAAATCAACATGAAACAAATGCTACTATCTAAGCTATATAAGTAATAAGAATCAAACATCACTAATGTGAAAGAAAAGGGATTGAGCTAAAGTTTTGCTTTTTTGTCTTTTTATGTAAAATCAAGTATGCAAACTAATTGCTTCTGTTGATGTGGTAGGTGAATTAAGGATGTTTGGGAATGGTTGGAAGGGTTATGAGATGGTTGGATGGTGTGGAGGACCCTTGGCAGGATTTTGGTGACTTCCTAGAGGTATTCCATTAATTCAGCCTCAAAACAGACAATTTTAGGAAAACCTACAGGATGTACTAGGAACATACAGGATCCCCTGTAAACCTACATGATACAACCGAGAGAAAAATGTGAGGTGTTGGAGGTGATGGAAGGCCTAGGAAAGGTGTGTGATGGGTGGAATGGAGTGGGAGAAGGTATAGGATCACTCAGAAGTCAAAATCAAAGATAGGATATGGTTGGATTCGCTCAACGTGCTTGGAAGAATTTGTATGAAAAATGATGAAAAGCTAGTGAAGCTGATGGTGAAAACAAGGGATGGATAAGGTGGATGGAGTGGAAGGTGGCTGCTAGCTATGAAGTCTTAGTTTCCTCCTAAATCGCCTGCTCTACATAAAACATGTATATATTCCAAAAAGCTATGCAAACAAGAAACATTTTCATAAACTAGAAAAGCAGAATTAATGAATTAATGACCTACACTATGCATGAGGAAAGTTGCTGAAAGGAATGAAAGCATGGATAAGATCTACTGTAGAAATGGAAATGAAAAATATGACAATGGAACTATACCTTGCAAAACTAACCAAATACTAATTTAAAGAAATCAAACTCCAAAGCTCATAAAAGAACCAAAAATCTATGTTTTTGGGGCTGCTTAAGGGTCCCTTCCTCAAGTCATGATCCTAGAGGAAGGAAGTGAGGCCAAGACACCTAATGAAAACCTTGTTGTGATCCTTTTATCCCTGCTAACTTTCTACTGAAGTTAGGAACAAATAGAAGCAAACTAATAAACAACCAATCTAATCTACACTACTTGTAATGGAAATGCATCTAAAAAGCAAATTAACAATGAAGCTATGAATCTACACTAAACATACATATACAAGAAAGAGGAGCCTTGGTTTCTAGGGTTGGGTTCTAACCCAAGAGCTTCAGTCTTCTGAGTTAACTCAGTGCTTGCTCAAAATAAAACTCATTCTTATTACTAAAACAACAAATTACATCAATAGAACTTTCACAGGTCTGGAGCTTGAAAATATCTTAGAGTTTTATAATAAAAATCTGAATCCTACTGATGTCCTAGGCCTCTCTACTTATACAACTAAAGTCCCTAATGACTTCTTTAAAATTAGGGAGGCTTGGCTCCCATACTTGAGATAAACTAGTGCTTTGTCTCTCACTTGATTGCTTGCCTTCTAATCCTCATGATTTGGCTATTTGCACTCTGAGCTGATGTGATGAATGGAGGAATATTCGAATGGAGGAGTAGTAAATGAGGAGGATTTATCTCCTACAATCCCTCTCCCTTGTCCCATTTGAGTTTTTAACTTGGTCTTTGCCAAAATTCCTTGATTTTCTCCTTTAATCCCGCATTCAATGCATATTAGTCCACTAAGCATAATATCCAACTCTAACTCAGCTCATAAAAAAAATATAATCAAAAACATATAATAAGTTATAAGAAAATTTGGTTTGACTAAGTTAGGAGGTGAATTAAGGCCCATATACCTAATGATGAGGCTCATAATCACCCACCTACTGAAAGTGTTGCTCATCCTATGAGAAACTTAAGCAATATCCATATCCTTCATGGCTCTAGTGGCCTCTTTGACATCCCATGCCTCTGTTGTGGTCTCCTCTTCTTGTTCATAGAAGCCTACTTTCTTTTCTACCTCCTCCCACTGACTCTTTTCTTCTTCTTCCTTTCTCCCTTCTAGAATCCCTAAGAGTAGTGGTGGAATGAGTTTTATGCCAACCCAATTGACTTTGAGCCTTTACATAGATTGCTTATACCTGGGTTTCATGTTTAGTGCCTCTCACAACCTTTGAGGAGAGTGATACTCTCTTATCTTTAAGTTTAATGACAGTGTGTTCTATCTCCTCAAGTAAGCATGTATGCTTTCATCTCCTAACAGCCTGAACATGTCCTCAAAATTTGAAATTTCTTGCTCTTGGGTAGCAAGATATCTAGGTGCAAGCTGAGGACCATTTGCAATCAAATTATGCGTACTGATGATGGCCATGGGATTTGACTGTTCAACTCTGATCACAAGAGGTTCAGTTTGCTCCCTTGCCAATATATTCTTCATCTCTGCGGCCCTTGACTCCTCATGGTTCATCCATGATGCCAAAGCCATCAATTGTAAATATCGTAGCTTGACATTAGGGTCCCATACATTCATGTCTGTTAGGGACATGTTGTGTAAATAAAATTCAACCATCTTGGCCCTATCTTCTAGTGTGCTATGATCACAAGGATCAATGAACTGTCTATAGTCCTAAAATGCATGGTGCCTCTCTGTGATATGGTCTTGATTTGGAACTACAACCAGTGTTCTTTGAAGTATAGGGCATAGGATTTAGCTGGCATCCTACACTGGATTTCTTCCAAAGAGAGACTAGCCATACATGCCAATTGATTCTCTCTTTCCTGAAACTATCCTCTCAACCATGCATTTTCTGTCTCTAGTTGATTTCTCATTTTGGTCTCTCTGTCTCGCAAACCACTTAGCTCTCTACCCATCTCTTTGAGTTTCTACTCTATATGCCCAGTGTCTTCCACCCCCTTTGATTTGGTGATTTGCATCCATCGTTGAATTCCAAACCTCTCCTTCTCAAGCTCGAAGAATAGTGGGATAGCAAATTTTTGAGGTATGACCCTGCCTCCTTCAATAAACCTATAGTAGGAGTCCAAGTTAGGTTGGGGGCTAGGTTCTTTTGTCTCTGGGTCCTCTTATTTAGTTTCTTGCTACTCCCCTACCTCCCTTTCCAATTTTTGTGCCTCCTTTAGGTTCAAAAAATTATCTTGTAGGATTGCTTCTGCTTCCTGTAGATTCTATTTTGTATCCTGTAGGATTGCCTTTCCCTTGGAGGAGGTTGATCTAGTACTAGGCCTTCTCACATAGGTGATAGGAAACTTATGGGAAGGAATTTTCTTCTTTTGTATAAGGGAGTATTCAATCACAATAGGAATTTTGGTTGATGTTTGGGGTTTCCCCTGTCTTTTTCTTGTCATTTTCCTTGTCCTGAAATATAAGGGGGTATGCCTCTATCTTTTTCTGTTTTTCTTGATGCGGGTGCTAAGAGTAGTGAGGGCAGATGCTGCCTCTCTCTTAGTGGGTTTTGGAGACCCCCTAGGTGACTCCTCCTTATTTTCTGTTCCCTCTTTTCCATTTCCTTCTTTACCTATGTCCATCCTGTCTTTTTCCTCTTGTAGATATTCAATATCTTTATCAATTTCCTCCTTAACATCCTTCTCTGTTTCTTCATCATCCTCCTTCTCTTTCCCCTCTTCTTCTTCATCTTCCTCATTTTCTTCTCTTTCCTCTCCTTCTTCATCCATCTCATCTTCATCTCCTTCTATTTCTTCCTCTTCCTACTTTACTTCCTCTTCCTCTGCTTTGGTCTCTTCCTCTTCCTCTTTATTGACAATAGGACTAACGTCATATGTGAGAGCTTTGATGTCGTCCGCTGCTGGCATGTCTCTAAAAACTGACCATGTTATAGGAATTCTGAGGTTTTGGAGGGAATATTCTATAAGGATCCCAATTAACCCATGGTGAGCTAAATGTTAGGAATTTACCTCCTGCACTTTGATGCTTGAGTCTATTAATGATTGCAACAGGAAGTATGGTATGCTGAGCCTTTGGTGAGGGGGTGTTTCTTCTCCAAATCTCAATTCTTCAAGAAGCCTAAAATGATAGCCATATACCACACTATAGCTACCCTCACATGAGATGTATTTGATCACTTGGTATCTTACCTCATTCCATTGATATGGAAAACTTTCCCTCACTCCATTTTTGTCCTCAGTGGGTTCCTCACCTTTTAAAAAGAATTTCATTTTGGCAACCTGGCTATCTCCTTTCTCTTCTTTCCTCCATGGTATTCCTAGGGGAAGTGTGGTGACTCTGTTGATGAGCTCAAGGGTGAGTTCTATGGAGAGGCCTCTTATCACAACAGTGGCATGGATTTTGGTGAGTGGAATGAGGGAGAGAGAAAATTCTCAGACCACCTCATCATCATACCCTCTAAATTTTTCGAAAAACCCCATCCAATTATGTCTTGTGAAGATTTCAAGCACTTGGGGGTGTTGTTGGTTTCTCATAGTGTTAATGGGCTCCATCCTATTAAACCCTCTTGTCATCTTGGTTGGTGAAGTTTGAGGAGATGAGAGGGTTGAGACAATTTTCAAATGCAGAACCAAAACTGAAATGACTATGTATGTAATACCCTTACACAGCTACTAAATTCACTCAAAATTAGAGTATTTCTGGTTCAGTTACTTGTAAAAATGGATGTAATTACAACACCTACCTCTTTATAGTGTTTGTAGTGGCCAACTCCCATTTTTTCCCCTCTGAAACTATTCTCTGCCAATCTTGTAGACAGTCTCTATGTATCCTGTAGGAATTCCTGTGCATGACCCTATAGGAATTCCTGTGCAATCCTGTAGGAATTCCTATGTAGTAAAATGGTAGAGTTTTGCTTTCAGTAGGTTTCCTGGGTATGAGAGTGACTTGTGAGAGCAAGCTTCGAGGAATTGAATGCATGAATGCATGGGGACGATGATTCTTTTCTCTTATGGTTAGTTGAGGTGAGATGGTGTGCTGCCAACAAAGGTACATTTCCATTTTTGGACTGTTGGTCCCCACTACCACCTCATCATTCCGCACTCCTTGTAATCAAATGCCACCTTATGCATCCGTAGCTTTAACCACTTTTGTCCTTCTCCCTCTCTGTCTTTGAGTTTACTGTTGCCACGTGTGAGAGGACACCCTATTGTGTATGTGTTGATTGAACGAAGGTGGTCAAGTTAACTAGCCACCTTTTTGCTTATAAACCAAATTACTCGTAACCCTTACATTTTTTTGACTACATGGTGCATATGAGAGAGGGAGTAGGATACTTACCTGTGGTGCCAATGCTTTGCTACAGTTGTCAAAGATGAGAGGTGTTGTTGGTGTATTGGCTGCATACTATTCTTTTTCTCCCTCTTGCTATTTCCTAATGAATCCTTTGTTTGTATAGGTACCTGTGGTTGAAGATGGTGGTGGTGGTGCTTCTTTGGAGGTCCTGGACAATCATGCTTGAGGCTTGTTGCTGTCAAGATTGGTATTTTATGGGATAGGCTGCTACAAGATTTCTTATAGGATGTTCTAAAGCTGCTTCTCCCTAAGAACTCTTAATCATAATTTTTGTTGTGGTT
Organism: Pinus taeda; assembly: GCA_000404065.3. Classification (NCBI taxonomy): domain Eukaryota; kingdom Viridiplantae; phylum Streptophyta; class Pinopsida; order Pinales; family Pinaceae; genus Pinus; species Pinus taeda. The sequence continues at coordinate 20,758 of APFE030857371.1, forward strand.
GTGAGGATGGTGACATGGATGGAGAGAAAGAATAAGAGTGCGGAGAACAAGGAATACTCAGGTGATGATCTCTATTCCTCCCTGTCTCCCTTCTTTTCGAAGACTGAAAAAAAAAAAAAAAAACTCTTGAAAATGATTTTGTTTTTAACGATGAGTGCAGGGGTGATGATGGTGGATAAAGTATGGTAATTGAATGATGAAGGGGGTTTGTTTTATTGGCATAGCAAGTCATTCATTTTCCTTCAAATTGCACCATGTAGGATTTCTAGGTCACTGTAATTCCTACAGGATCATCCTGTAGATTTTCAGGGGATCTTGTAGGTTTACAGGGGATCCTATAGAAAACACAGTCCCTTTGTAAACTGAATCAAAGGAGTGGAAAAATGATAGAAATGGTGGAGGAATGAATGGTAATGAGTGGGAAAATAAAAATGTGAGTGACAGGGGTCTCTTTGGGATCCTCCTTTGCTCCTTGACCATCCTCCTTGCTGACCTCCAAATGAAAATTTCATGATTTTAATTATTTATTTTTCCTTTTTTTTTTAACAACTATGCTGCATCTGAGAGGTTTTCACCCTAGCTATTTTCTCTTGGTGCCTCACGAGAGGTTTTCACCCAAGGATATTTCTTATTCTCTTTTTTTCTCTTCTAATTTTTTTTTTTGACACCACTGGCCGCCCCAAGAGGTTTTCAACCCAATGGTGGGACTCAGGTGCCTCATGGATGTTTTCACCCGAGTCCTTATTTTTCTCTTTCTTTTTTCTAATGATTTTTATGAGGTAGGAGTTGAAACTTCTACACTATCATCATTGTTTTATTGATATCATCAATGAAATCTTGTTTTATAAAGGTCTCTTGTAAATTTTCAACTGGTGTCCATTAACAAACAAAGGAATAACCTCTTCATCTATGGTCCTGATTTGCACTGAACCATTATCACAGAATCTTTCCACAACATAAGGTCCTGGCCATCTTGTCCTTAACTTTCCCTTGAAGTCTTTATACCTAGAATCATATAGCAACACACAAGCGCCTTCCTAAAATTGCTTCTCCTTGATGTTTTTATCATGCTAGATGTTCCTCTGAAATTGAACTACCTCTGTATGTAGGAGGGCTTGCATTCTGAATTATTCTAAACAATTCAACTAGAACAATCTCTCTTTCTGTGCACTACTAAGATCTAGATCTAGTTGGGTTGCCATCCTTAATGTGTTATACTCAAATTCAATGGAAAACAAGGCCGTTTTCCCATAGACCAACTCATAGGGTGTGAATTGAGTGGTGGTCTTCCATGTGGTATTATAGGCCCAGGTGGCCTCAACTAGTCTATCTGCCCAATCCTTCCTATTGCTACTTACCACTTTAGTCAAGATGCCCTCCAGCACTCCGTTGATCACCTCCACTTGCCTATTAGCTTATGGATGATAGGGGTTTGAAGGTAAACTAGCTATTGTTGGGGTAAAGTTATTGCCTATCATTTAATTTTTTAACCCGAGGGTTTCGTAAACTTTTGAAGCATGCGTGCACTATATGTTCTAGAAATTGTCTTTTAATTTAGATCAATATAACTACAAAATAACGAAAACCAATTCATCTTATCTATGAAATCAAATGATGAAAAATGAAATTCAACTAACCTGTGAAATAAAAAACAACTAATGTATGCTTAATTACTCCAACATTCAATTATGAAACGTTACCTTTTTGAGATGATGTGCAAGCAACTATTTATACTTTAACTTCTAATGTCATAGAAAAGCAAGTAAAGTGTGCAGAAAATAACTTAGTAATTGCATGTATCAAATACTCAACCACTTAATCATGAAATATGATTAAATCAATTTCATAGAATGATCTTTAGGAATATCAGTTAATGCAATTAAATGAGGATCTAAAAAGAAAATATAAAATCACGAAAAATTAAAGCTCGATGATTGCATAGGTTGAGCATTTAATCACCCAATTTGAAGTCACCATTTTGGCCTAATCCTCTATTCAATTATACAATGAATTGATCGTTTAATATAAGAAAGTAAATAACAGAACACAAAAAGAAACTAAATAACTAAGAGCCCTTGCCTCAAATTTAATCCAATTAGAAAATACATAAATGTTCCCTATTGAAATGTTTCTAGAAAAGCAAAGATTACACAGTCATTCTAAAACTAATACTAAGAAAGAAAATAAACTTTAATCTGTAAAAGCAATTAAATCTCACAATCATTAGATGGCCATTCCAATGGTGTATGAGGATGGCAAGTGAAGAATCTCCATATGCAAGTAAAACTAAATCTTCAAATCTCCAAATATAAGCTCCAAATTATCTATTAAAAACATGAGCACTTCTCCAACTTTACACATGCCTTTCAAAGGAGAAGGCTCTCCTATTTATACAAAAACATAAGAAGCTACCCTATTTAATGAAGTTCCACTAAAATCTCATATAGTTACAACCAAATAGCTCATAATGATACACATATCCGCTAAGTGTCTCGTAGAGTTCTAATCCAAATAAGAAATGATGAGACACCTCATAGAGTTACAATCCAAATAGGACACATATCCTTCTTTTACCTTTATCCAAATCTCCTTTGAAGAGAATTCGAATTTGAGCATTGGAGGCCACATAAGGGTGCCTTGGAAGATTTCAAATGACCTACACATGTCATGAAAATCAAGCCACATATATAGATACATGAAACCATGTTAATTTCCTAGTTTTTAATCATAAATTCACTTTAAACACATAAAATAAATATCTTTTGTAAATAAGGATCCTAACCCATATATTTATGAAAATGGTGGCTAATGAAAGATTATACGGTTATGGAGTTGCAACATGTGAGTGAAATTGTGGCAATAAAGGTGAAAGTGGATATCATCTTAAAGATTTTGGAGGCCCAACATACCCCCAACTAGAGTAATTGCATGTCCTCATGCAAATATTGCATTAATTCCTTTGATTTTCTCACAATGTCTTTGCTTTTGAATGAGCTTGGCTTATATCATATGTCCTTAAACTTTGCATTTGTCAATTTTATTTATTTTTGCAAAGTATTCCTTGTCATACATTGAATTGCAACATGTTTGGTTGGTTCTTGCGTGTCAACCAAATTCTAATTGGTATTGGTTCTTGTGTTTCAATACTTTGTTTCTTTTTGTTGCAGCAAGATACATTGAACATATTTAAGAATGCATCTTTAAAATCAGTCATATAGTGTGCACTTAATTTAGACATTATTTGCAAATCATATAACTTTTTGAACCATAATGCAATCTTAATTGATTAGGACAAGTATATTAGGATGAAATGAAGGTGTGTGATGGTGTATGATATATGAATATGAAATGATGTCCCTTCCCCCCAACTAAAGATATGACAATGTGAAAGAGGAAGTTAGATATTTCCCAAAGTTACAATTTTAGTATTTTAAGGAATTGCGTGACTAAAAATTAGAAAACCGCATACCTTCACTTACCTTCAATGTGCATGAGTTATGGAAATTGAAGAGTGTGGTTTCTTCTGGATCATGGTATGAAATGTAGTATTCATCTACTTCTTGGTTTCATAAATGGTGGATGAGGTTGTGAAGTGAATTCTTTATTTCTGCTGCTAAATCTGTTGTGCTTGCTACAAAATGTTAAAATGATATAGTCTTCAATCACTATAAAAATGATGTTATAACTCTAGTCATGCAAATAAATGTGTCGGTGTTGAGCATGAAGAGAGGTCATTGGATTACCGACCATTGATGAATGTCGTTAACCAATGCGAGGCAAACTCGCCATTAATGTCAACAAGTGCCAAGGTACCTAGGTACATCTTGCGAAGGGGAAATAAATGAGCCGATGTCAAGCCACTTGCAAGGTCCAATGATCAAGGGACATTGATGTATTCCCATGATTGTTAGCGAGAGAGCCTATGATTAAGGCATACAAGCCTCAAGGTACTAATGAGGACTCTAGCCCTGAACCTAGATAATGTATCAATGTTGATAGGCCAAGCCTTGTTAGAAGGAAGGCCTTAAAGAATCCACCATCATCTAATGCGAGCATGAAACAATGATTTTAAAGGACTATGAATAGAAAATTTTGCAGCGAATCAAGGTTTATTTAATGGAAAGGAAAATGACAAGTGAATGGGAAGTAAAAGGACAAATGAACATGTAAGTGAGCTGAATGTTTTTGTGAAAATGGGTTATGAGTTAGTGAAAGCAAGGCAGGAAAATATAGTTTCTATGAATAAAAATGATCAGTGAAAGAAAATGAGATGAGAATTTTATTGACCAACTAAGTGAAATGTAGTGCGACTGCAAAGGATATGAGATGAAGGTTTATTGACTAAAGGAGTATGGATGCAAAGGAAACACTGGCATCTGAAAGGCTTGCAACTACTGGATTTGATATGCATTAGCATGTGCTCATGCATTGATATTTTATCATTGTTGATGTGTTGATCATTTTCTTGTGAAATAAATGTGGCCTTTGAGAGACACTATTTGCTTACGGTCATATGTTCTTCCTCCTGGAACATGGAAAAACTAGTACTTCTTCTCTAGTGGATTGTAAAGTTATGAAAATAGAGAGGTGATAAATTTCTCTGTTAATGATATTTACATAAAAAAAGATAAGAATTGGTACTATTAAAAAAGTTCATGAAAGAAAATCAAAAGAGTTTATACCTATGTCAAAAGTAGTGCCTCAAGTTACTTGTTGCTTTTTTCAGCAATGTCTTCATTCTTCACTATTTTAAAATATGATAATAGCTTCCTCATTTTGTAGATCTCATCGATATCTTTCCAACAATTCTTGAATCATCAAATTTTGATGTCATATGATAAAGTTAGAGTGTTTTGAAATTTTTATGAAACAATGAAAATTGTCATGTAAAATGTGGCATGGGAACATGATGCTACAGTGAAAGATGATGTAAGAAGATAAAATGACATGTTGATCATGAATTTCTAGTTAGAATGCATTGTTTGACAAATAAATCATTGAGTTAAATGCATAGCTACATAATTGTTTTCCAGCTACAGAATTGTTGATTAGTTGCAGAATCGTTGTTCAGCTACAGAATGTCCACAGTTTTTGCAGCTAAAATCCTGAACAAACAACCCAAGTGAGTAAATAACCAAAAATTAATTCAAAGAGCAAGAAACAATGTTGTGGTTTACTAGAGCCAAAATCTAGTGATAATTGCAATGCCTCTTTCAGAAAAATTAGCAATTTTTAAAAAAAAAAAATTTGCAAAGAAAAAAAAAGAAAGTATAAAACATACCTTCAGTTTAATAATTGATGAGAAATTTTCCCATTTGTTCCAAGATTGAACTTTTTGAGTATTAAAAGTGACTACAATTCACTCAATTTAACATTCATCTTTGTCAATACTTGTTTGAAATCATTTACTGAAGTTTTGTATGTTTCAGTGCCCTTTTCTTCGTGCAAAACATCCAAGTTCTGATTTTCAATCAACTGCTCTATGGTGCCCAGTGTAGTCATTACTTGAATCTCTTTGCAGATAGATTCATATTCATCCTGTATATTCCCATGTATGGAAGCTATCATCTGCAAATAAAATTGGTAAAGGGTTTCTTGATCAACATATTTGAATGAAGAGAAAATTGTTAGGAAGTCCTCGAGACAAGCAAGCAAGAGAGAATGTAAAGACAACGAAAAATATTTTCTAAAGCTCAAGAGAGAGGTAGAAATAAGTGCACGTTTTGAACGCCCATGTCGTGTTCAAACAGTGCATTGTGTATTAAATAGAAATTGTTGTTCCTCATGTAGCTAGTGAAATAGTGTCCCGAAAAATCTAAGATTTCTCTCAAACGGTTGTGAAATTGAGGAAACTATTTCCGAGTTATTTAATTTTGCCTATTATGAGAAAAACCCATGTCTCGATTTTCTAAAATTCATTTTCATTTCGCTTTAAATCATGTTTTTAAATTGACGTTTTTAAGTTTGTTACATATTTCCTCTTTTTGGATAGCTGCTGTGGTTGAATTTTTTATTTGCAAGTTTGTTGGTTATGCCTACTGGTTCATGATCGTCTTGGGAAATTCTTGCAGAAGGCAGTGCGTAAAAATTGGTTTTTTCTTTTATGTAACCTAGAAAATGTAGGGCAACAAAACAACGAGCACGTTGGTTTCGAAATTTCTATCTAATTTCTCCAGATTTTCGCTAATTTTCCAACTGCTCAACTATCACGCCCACCATTTATGATTTTAGTTATTAAGAGATTGAGCAGTCAGATTGTTTTTATTTTTGTAGGAGACCACTTCAAACAATGGATTTCAAGGATGTATTTTCACCACCATTTCCCTCGCTTTTAACAAGTCATTGTCATTTTTATACAAATTAGTCGTTGCGCCTAAGTTCAGAGCCTTGACGGAAATCCTTTTACAATTTATTTATGGCAATTTTTTAATAAGTATGCAAACCACAATTTATGGCAGGTAAAAAAAAAACCATATTTTGCCATTCATAATTATATGTTTGTACCTCTCTGTCATACCAATAACTAACCTTGTCTTATTGAATTCACGAGTTAATGTTGGGGTTTTTGTTTGATTTGGCCTTTGTTTTGTACTCAATGAATTTTTAATGACTATGCTTGATTTTGTATTTCATTTTAAATGTTTTGTGGTAAGTTACGTTGGTTTGGTTTTATGCATTTTTTATTGTTTTATTTTATATGTTTGCATTTTATTGTTTGTTTTATTTTTTTGTTCTCTATGCATTCATTTTGTTTGTTTTTAATTGTTTTATCTTTTAATGTTTTATTATTGAAAATCCAACATGATTTTTTTTATTATTAAAATATGATTTTTTAGATATATTTGTGAGTTTAATGAAGAAACACAAGAAAATAAATAAAATTCTAGAAGATTTTAAAGTCTAAAAACTTAAAAAAAATGCAATCAAGAACTCTGAAAAAATGCAATCAAGCTTGATTTTATTTCCTAGTTTATCTTACTTGAAAGATTTATTTTTAATTTTTAAGTATATGAATGTTTCCAATGGAGCTATTTACGGATTAAACTTTCTAAAATGTTCATATCCAAATTTGCGAAGTGTACCTAATTGTCCATGAGGACATGAGAAATTGTTTTAACCCTTAGATTTGCCGCAAGGATCTCTTGAAGAATTGATGAATGTTGTGGCGTAACCACTTCGATACCATTCCTCAATATAGTCTTTGGGATGCATTCTAGATCCTTTGTCCATAAATGGTTAGTAAAAACAAAAACAAATAAAATACACTTTAAACTAAAAGTTAGTTCCTATGCACACTTACCCAACAACGATGCCAAAATGTTGTGGCAAAGTGATTACCTATCATTTAATTTGTCAACCCAGGGGTTTCGTAAACTTGTGAAGCATGCATGCACTATATGTGCTAGAAATTGTCTTTCATTTTAGATCAATCTAACTACAAAATAATGAAAACCAATTCATCTAATAAAGGAAATCAAATAATGAAAAATGAAATTCAATTAACTTGTGAAATCAAAAACAACTAATGTATACTTAGTTACT
>APFE030857381.1:1740-24587 GCA_000404065.3 Pinus taeda
ACCATGGACCGAAAACCATCGCATCCAAAACCATGGACCGAAAACCATAGGTAGGTTTGCCCAACCTAATATAGGGTCAAAAAAAAAATATCTTGGGGCGCTGCCCCAGACCCCATAGAGGGGGACTACCCGCCCCCCTCAAACCCCCCTGTGACCCCCCCATTGCGCAATGAAGGGGGGGCTCCGCCCCCCCTCTAATCCCCCGGTTCACTACGTAGGTTAGTCATGGAAAGAGTATAACACAACCCAACACTTCAAATCACCATTTAGGAGCACTGCTAGTAGCATAAGACATCAACTTCTAACTAAATGATAGGAAGTATTCTTAGAGTTGTTGAGCCTTAGAGCCTATTTCTAGAGTTTGTATTCATCTTCAAACCACTATTTGCGAGTACTTCCAATTAGAAAATTGATTTGTAAACCATTGTGGACATTCTACTAGATAGTTCAACATAATAGATCTATTAAAGTAAAATGAAATATATAATATGAAGGGTTAATTCATTTAAATTTCAAATCTATTATTATTGATTTCATTGTTTATGCATGTCATGGATAAATTGCATAAAATAGAGAATAGTGAAATACAAACACACACAATTCACAATGAATACAAAAATATGTTATAGGAAACTCTTTTAGGAGAAAACTCAATTAGAAGGTCAGGCAGATCTACTCTATTTTGTCTAGATGGAAATAATACAAGTACAAAGAATAAGGTTGATGCAAGAGCATCCACTAGTCAAAACCATTTTCAACCTTTTTTGTCATAACCCATGTACTTAAGGAATTTGATTTCCTTAATTTACTTAATTTTATAATATTTTCCTAGATGTACTCTGGAAGGTATCTATATAATTAGTAAGTGGGATGAGTGTCATTTAATTACTTTGTAAAGAGATAGACTTAGCCAAATTAATGATTTGTTAGACAATCTAGCAAAATAGGTTAAGTTTTGTCATTTGTATGAGAGGTCTATGTAATAGATTTCAATGTAATTGAGAGAATTAGAGGAGATCGAGGGATTTTGAGTTTTGAGTGTAAGTACATATGGAAAAGGGGAGGATTGTAGAGAGTCATGAAAATTTGTAATATTTCCTATGGTATTGAATATACCAAGCAACATGTATCGTATTATGTGATCATATGTGTTTTTATGACAATCATGATTGTTGAATATAGATAAAAGTGTGTTTACTTTTACTAGAGAATTGTTTGAATGTAGCGATCAATTTTCAATTGAATTGGGATTATCATCACCAAAGTACTCAATGTAGCTCATTTGATAACAAGATTTGACTAGATCCTTTCCTCACAAGCAAACTCATTTAGAATATCATCAGTTTTAATCTCAAGGACAATGGTTAGCGGAGAAGGTGTATCTATATTAAAAATATCGAGACCAAAAAAAGTTTGAGTGGTGAATCTAAACCCCATAAATCCAAATAATAGTTTATAATTCATAAGAGAATCAAGTGTGGACCCTGTATTAGGTTCTCCCTAAGAGAAAATTATGGATTTCAAGAAATAAGCCAAAAGGCATCTAGCATAATAGTTAGATTTAGGCTCAAGCGCATCCAGGTCTTCACAAGCATGAAGTCGTGATAAACATCTAAATCTGGATAAGAGTGATAGCCATCTAAAAAGGTATCTAAACTAAGTGACCATCGAGATAAAATGGATATATCTGGACTCAAGCGATATTTGGTTCGCACCACTACATCTAGATTGATAGAGAGCATCCAGATCAACTAGATCCCCTAACCATGTATACAAAATTTAGAGATATGCTCCTAACGTTAAATTCAAGATTAATTTGTTAAACTGTGAGTCCCTAGACATTCATAAAGTCTGAGAATTCACTTTTAATTCTTATCTTGGTGAGGTGTCATGGTGATCCACTAATGAGTTGTTAGTGTGATCAAGATCTAGAATCATCATTAGTGTATTATAAATGAAATTTTGAGAACAATACAAGATAGCATACTGGCTTCAAGATTTTTCTACCATCTTGCTTGTATTATCTCCCCCATGTTAATTCTTAACATGGTATCAAAGCCATGGCTAGCAATATTCTAAGAGGTTAATTATAAGTAGTGGATCTATTGAATCTCATTGACAATTGATTCTATTGTGCATGTAAAATTTTGTTGAAATAATGTTAGGCCCCTATAATACTAGTGCATTTCCCTTATTGTTATTTTAAGCGTATCCCCCTATTGGTGTTGTAGTGCCCATGTATCCCCCATGTTGTTATTATTTTTCCCGATAGAAGCCCATTATTTTTATTGTTGTGCCCTTACATTATTATTGTTATGTAGGCTTGATCATATTGTGACCCTTTAGACATTCATATGCCAAGGATGTCTCGTCCTCTGTATCATGAAATAATTGTTCATTTATGTAACATAAAGGATGTTAACCCCTTGAAGAGGCTAATTTCTAAGTCGTTGATCTATATTTTCTTCTATTTTGTGAGTTGGTTGCATAACTTTTGGTATCAGAGATTTACATTCTAGAGTTTCCCTTCTTCAAAGAGGTCATCTTGGAATTTTCGATATAACATTTTTTATACAAGGCTTCAAAATCTGAAATTACAACCACGTAGAGGTGAAATATTGGTAAACTTTGTATATGAATTTCATATCTTCATTCACTATATTTTTGGAGATATGATCCGAGGAATTTAAGGTTTCTGTAGGCTTCATAATTCCATATCAAACGGTGACCTAAGGAAAATCGTCATAACTTTCTCTCTAAGAATCAGATTTGAATTTTGTAAAAAGTGTCTAAAGTCAAACGAACTTCAGTTTCTTGTGTATCATCTGCAGGGTTGAAGGTCAAAATAATGACACGTGGAACTTCGTACAAGTTCGCTCTAGTGAACCATTCTATAATCAGCACATCGTGGGAGATTGGGCATAATGTTTTCTTGAAGAATCCAATTCATGTCTGACTTATGGGGTTGGAAATAAGACTCAGATTTCTACCACAGGACAAAATTTCAGATCTTTGAGATCCAAAATTACAGAGGTACAACCATTTCAATATCAAGCTCCTAAAAAGAAAGAAAAAGGTGTGTATTGATTTTAAATTTTGCATAAATTTTGTTTAAAAAATCAGTTTGAAGTGATTCAAAGGGAATAGTGAAGTATATATATCATTGTTTGATTCTAAAATTCCTTGAAACAAAAAAAAAAAAAATGACACACCTAGTAAGAAACCATAAATATCCTCCATGGCGCATGAAGAAGAGGAAGAAATGCAACATGATATATTAAAATTACGGGACCAAGTGCAACAAATTTCGCTCTGACAAAAAGTAACAAAAAATGAATTGGAAGCCATGATGATTGTTAAGATAGATGGTATGAAAAGGGACATTGGAGTTTTGAATGATGGTTTAAAAGCATACATGGAAGCAATGATGAATGTCAAGATAGAAGGGTTGAAGGAAGGTTTGGTAAAGTTCCTAGAAGAAAGGCTTCCTAGTTGTGACAAGGTAATCCATGAATTTAATAATGATGAGGACAAAAGGAATATGAATTATGATTTTAGAGACTCCAATTATTGGTTTAATAACCACCACATTCCAAAGATCGATATCAAGTTTGATGTCAAGGATCCGGTAACATGGATACTACAAATGGAGCAATATTTTGAACTCCATGATGTGCAACACACAAAAGGTACGCATTACATATTTGTATTTAGAACCTAGTCAATTTTTTCTCATAAACCACTTGTCACTTGGTCAAATTTTATGGAGGAAATGGTATCACATTAAGAAGATACAAAGAGCAAGACCTTCTGTAGCCAATTGATAAATCTCAAAGAAAAGGGTTCAATGGCATTGAGGACTTCTAAAGATTGAATATCAAGGTAATTGATATTCCAAATGAGCATAGGATTGATGTCTTCATATGGACTTTAAAGGATAACATCCAACATGAGGTTTGTCTTTGGGAACCTAATTAATTGGATAAGCCATTCAGGATGGAAAGAAAAGTTGAAAGCAAAATTATGGCACCAAGGAAGTCTACCACTCACAACTATAAAGATGGAAGTGTTGTTGCTCCTAGCCTTCCACAACCTACAAGGTTGACACCACAACAATTGGAGGGAAATAGAGAAAAAGGGTTTTGTTACAATTGTGATAGAAAATACACTAAAGGTCATAAGTGTGCTAAGAATAAATTGTTATACATAGATTGTGAAGAGGAGGAAGAAAAAGAACAAGAAACATCAAAAGGGGAGGCTATACACAAGGAACCAACGCTAGAGAAAGAATAAATGGATCCAACCATATCTTGTAATGCATTGGCAGGAATTACCACTCCTCAAACTCTCAATATAGAAGGATATATTACGAAGAAAAAATTAGTAGTGTTGATTGATTCAAGTAGTACCCATAATTTTGTTCATTGTAAGATAGCCAAGGAATTGAATTTCTTCATATATCCAACACCAGAGTTTCAAGTGATGGTTGTAAATGGAGGAATTATAAATTTCTATGGAAAGTGCCATAATATCAAGCTAACCATGGGGTAATATGTATTGAATATTCCAATTCTTTCCATTCCAATGTGTGGTGTTGATGTTGTATTGAGAGTCCAATAGTTACAATCTTTGGGGACAATAGATTTTAATTTTCAAGAAATTTTCATGAATTTTTTTTGGGAAAAAAAGGAATTTGAATTAAGGGGTATCACAGGGAAACCAAGAAAGATAATCAACTCTAATGGCATGACGAATCTTATGAACAAATAACAACGAGGCATAATTTCACAAGTATGCTCACTAGAAGTTCAAACATCAAAATCATATATTTCTCCATATCTCCAAAAAGTCTTGGACAATCATATTCCAAGGTATTTGAGACTCCCAAAGGCCTCCCACCTATTTTTGATCATGATCATGTTGTTCATTCGATTCTAGGAAGTGTTCCTACAAACATCAGACCTTATGGATATCCATATGCCCAAAAGAGTGAAATTGAACGTATGGTTGCAGAAATCCTAGAGGATGGTATAACCTAGTCAAAATTATTTCTATGCTTCAGTAGTATTGATGCACAATAAGGATGGATCATGGCATATGTGTCCAAATTATAGGGAGCTCAACAAGTTCACTATTAAAGATAAATTTCCCATTCTTTTCATTGATGAATTGTTGGGTGAATTACATGGAGAAATTTACTTCACCAAGTTGGATCTTCATTCAGGATATCATCAAATTAGAATGAAGACTAAAGACATTCCAAAAACATCATGAGGATCATTATGAATTTTTTTCATGCCTTTTGGTCATACTAATGCACCTTCCACATTTCAAGATTTGATGAATTCCGTTTTCAAACCCTTCCTTAGAAAAAATTGTGTTGTATTTTTTGATGATATATTAATCTACAACAAGTCTTGAAAGGATAATGTTCAACATGTTGAGAGGGTGCTCCAACTATTGGAGGAGAAACAAATATATGTAAAAACCTCCAAATGTTTCTTTATGGGTCATATTGTATCTCATGAGGGTGTTATGGTGGACCCTAACAAAATTGAAGTTGTTAAGGAATGGAAAATCCCCACATCCATAAAGAATCTTTGAGGATTTCTCGGATTGACAAGGTATTATTGCAAGTTTGTTAAGAATTATGGGAGAATAAAAGAACCTCTAACAACATTACTAAAGAAAGATGCATTTTCTTGGACTTCATAAGCAACTAAGTCCTTTGAACATATTAAATAGGCAATGTGCCAAGAACCTTTCCTAGCTACGCCATACTTCAATAAAACCTTTATTGTGGAATGTGATGCCTCAGGAAATGGAATTGGTGTTGTTTTAATGCAAGAAGGAAGACCCATTTCTTTTGAAAGTCGTCCAATAATTGAAGGAAATTATTTACAGAAACCTACTTATAAGTAGATGTTGGCAATACCGCATGCACTAAAGCAATGGAGACATTGCCTAATGGGAAGACACTTCAAGGTAAAAATATATCATTATAGTCTTAAATACTTTTTGGAACAAATATTATCTTCATAAGAGCATAAAAAATGGGTCACAAAGATGTTGGGTTATGATTTTGAAATCATCTACAAAAAAGGGAAGCAAAATGTTGTCGCATATGCACCCTCAAGAAAGGATGAGGATGTGGAAGCATTTATTTGTGCCATTTCTATTATCCAACCTGGTTGGATAACCGAAGCAATGGATGAATGGAAGAATGATGAAGAGTTATAGACACTCATTCAAAATTTTCAGCAAGATCCCAATACATCTGATACATTTAGCTGGAAAAATGTTTCATTGTGGTACAAAGATCACTTATATCTTTGTAAGAATTCCCAACTCAAGCAAAATATTCTTTTGGAATTTCACACCTCCTCATTAGGAGGGCACTCAATATTTTTAAAGACATACCATAGGGTCAAGAAGGAACTTTTTGGGATGGTCTCAAATATGATATTCAGACATTTGTGGCAGAATGATTGGTTTGCAAACTAAATAAAGTTGAGACAATTAAGACCGCAGGTCAATTACAACCTTTATCCATTCCAAGTTAGGGTTGGGAGGATGTCTTAATGGATTTTATCATAGGTTTACCCAAGTCTGAAGGAAAAAAGTGTTATTATGGTGGTTGTTGGTAAAATTACTAAGTATGCACACTTTTGCGCATGATCTCATCCTTTTAAAGCCAGTACAGTTGCTACTTCATTTATGGAAACAATTCAAAATCTACATGGAAACCCAAAGATTATTGTAAGTGACAAAGATCCCATTTTCACTGGAAATTTTTGGACAGAATTATTTTCTTGTCTTGGTACTCAATTAGCTCATAACTCATCTTATCATCCTCAATCTGACAGCCAAACTGAGATAGTGAAGAAAAATTTTGGAAGGATATCTCTGTTGCTTTGTATATGATAAAAAAACACAATGATTCAAGTGATTACCTCTAGCTAAATGGTGGCATAACACTTCCTTCCATACTGTAGCAAAAATGACTCCATTTATGGCACTTTATGGATATCATCCACCATCCATCACATCATATTTAAGAGAAAAATTCTAAGGTTCAAGCAGTGGAAGATCACATTAAGAATAAACATCAATTTCTCCAACTCTTAAAGGATAACCTAACTCTGGCGTAGAATTGAATGAAACAACAAGAAAATCAGCATCGTAGCGAAATAAGTTTTTATGTAGGCAACTGTGTATTTTTACGCTACAACCATACAAACAAATGTCCCTCAAGTAAGCTAAGAAGGATAATAAATTATCGCCCAAGTACTATTGTCCTTACAAGGTGTTACAAAAAATTGGTACTATGGCATAAAAATTGGATTTTCCTGCATCTTCCCGAGTACACCCAGTTTTCCATGTTTCGTGCTTAAAGAAGGTTATCGGTGACAAGCTCCCAATTCAAACAATGTTGCCAGAACTTGAAAAAGAAGGAAAAATCATATTTGATCCTAAAGCATTCATGGAAATAAGAACCTCACAGCTACGAAATTGATTAATTTCATAGTATCTCATTAAGTCGAAAAACTTGCCCACTGAAGATTCCACATGGGAGGATGCGAATTTTATATAGAAGCCTCCGGAACTACTCAAGTGTTGAGGACAAATTTTTTGGAAGGAGAGGGGCATGTTAGGGCCCTCTAATACAAGTGTATTCCCCTTAATGTTATTGTTAGTGTAGCCCCCTATTGTTGTTGTTGTGCCGATGTATCCCCCATGTTGTTATTTTTGTGCCCCATAGAAGAACACTATTATTATTGTTGTGCCCTTACATTATTATTGTTATGTAGGCTCTAATTATATTGTGACCCCTTAGACTCTGATATATACCAAGGAGTTCTTATCATTTTTACCATCCAATAATTGTTCATTTATGTAATGTAAAGTAGGTTTCCCCCTTGAAGAGGATAATTTCTATGTTGTTGATATATCTTTTCTTCTATTTTGTGAGCTGGTTGCATAACAAATGAAGCATGCCCACTTGTCCTTGCTCTTAATTTTATCAGTGTCATTTTTGGTCTACAACATTGGACCATGTCATGTACTCTCCAAATTGAGGGCATATGGAGGACGTAATAACATATTCGACCCCATAGTATATAGTCTTTTTAAAGGGGTAAAACACCAATTTTTCATATGTTGGGGTAATATTGGGGACAAATTGGGTTAGTTGGGGCTACTTTAGTAGTTTCACACACAACTCCTTACTTTATTGGAGCATGTGGAAACTATATAAATAGAAGATGGTTGAGATCAAATAAGGAATCATCAATTATGGATCAATTCATATATTTTTTTTGAGCTTAGCTCTGAGGGTTTAAGGCCCCTTTTTCCAAATCAATTTCGGTGGTTCAAGATTCCACCCTAGTTGGTGTATCTCTTGAATTTTTCGTTTCTACTCTTGTTATGGCATAGGTTTTCTCCTTTTAAAAGAGCAGCGAAGTATCCCTTGCCTATATGGAACAAGATAAATATCTTCTATGAAATTAGGGTCTAGGTTATATGTCAATTCTCTGAGGAACAAGATCGAGCTCTTCCTTGAAATTAGGGTATGGACGAACTTCAATTCTCTCTGGAAAAAATATCAAGATCTCCTCTAAAATTAGGGTTTGGTTGTACTTCATTTCTCTATGGAATAGACTAAGATCTTCTTTAAGGTTATAATAGGTGTTGAATGTTAGCTCTTTATGAACAGGACATAAACCTAAGTCATACAGACCTCTAGGATAGAAGATTTCTGGAACTTTGAAATCATATGAATTATAAGGTTGGATGATGTGGATTTTAGGGGTTTTATAAGAAAAATTATTGCAATTGGAAGACATGTGAAGAACGACAAATAAAGGTACTAAACTAAGTGTGAGGGTCTAACTTCCAAATGAGGGTGTCGAGAGTAGGAATGAGCCTTACAAGAAGATCTGAGACTTCCAGAAGTAGGCTCAAAGCATTCAGAATCAAACATGGAAGCTCTGATATTGTATTGGGATTTTCTAAAGCTTCATAAGCACAATCCCTTTCCTAATGTTAGTCTAATTTCAGAAATATGCGTAGAAAAAGAAGGGTTCATTTAAAAAATATTAAATAGGGTTACTCGCTAGTCAATCTAGATAGTCTAGTCATATCTTAGTAGAAGATGGAAGGTCTAATTATTTCATTGTTGAGAAATTTAGGGTAAAAAACATAGGATGATTTCTCTTCTTTGATAATTGTTTCTGGTTTATTTTTACTTCACTTAATTAAATTATTCTTTCCTTTGTTTATTATTAGTGTTTTCTTCATCAAATGGCTATCAAAACATAAAGAACAATAAGACAAAGGACACAAAATATAGGTGATCAACCAGGGCCAAAACCTATCCAATCATAGGGTAAACCCACAAGAATTATTCTTCTTATAGAATCTTCAATTGGCGAATTCTATGACCTAGACCCTTAACCAAAACCCCCTCTAAGACCAAGGCAAAGCTCCTCCTTGATGAACTTTTCTTCTTTCAATTCAACGTTGGTCAAACTTATTCTTAGCTTCAGATTTTAGCCTTAGTTTAGAATTTTGACTTGTTGTTGTAGAGTTGCAATTTTAGGTTCTACTACAGAAACCCTAGGTCACACGTGTGTCCTGAAAATGGACTAATTTTCCTCTTTTCAACTTCGTTTGACCTGAATTCCTTTCCTTGACAATTCAACTTTCTAGAGAGACCTTTCTATACCAAAAATTTGGCCCTTGATGATGACTGCAATTTTGGTACTTGTTTCTATAGAAGGATGCCCTAATTCACTTTTCACGTGTGAGAAGAATACCCAAAAATAGTCCCAAAAACTCAATCTTTCTGCTCTTCCTTTCATCCTCCTCTTACTCACATTTCTCATCTTGCTTTATCGAACTTGTGTCTGTGGTGTGTGAATTCTTGAATGAGGTTGAGTGCCCTATATATAAGCTTCCTATCATTTCCAATTAGGTTGACTTGTCACTATCTCTATGCTGACTTGTTTCTTGAGCAGGCTGACTTGTTCATTTCATTTTGACAATGTATTGAAGGGTCATTTTGACTCTATTTTGACTCAAATAATTTATTTTACAATATGTAACATGCCCCAAATGGGACTTTCATACATGATTATAACTCAATGACTTGTAGACTCTATTATGACAAGCTCTAGGAGCTCACAATGGGAGCTTGACCTAGAAATAAATTTCCTTGAGCATGAAACCCATGCCTCAAGAGAAACAATAATAAATTTATGTTTCTCATTAAATCAAATACATAAAATCATGATTACATATGTCAATATGAAGAACGAAGCTAGTTACATATTTCAACACTCCCTCTTAACTAGGGAGGTATTCATAATCCATACATGGTACTTGGACATTCCCAATATGAAGAATTCTCATAATAAGAGTCGAAATGGTAACACATTTGTATATAATCATACCATCCAAAATTTTCACGTAGCAAGGCCTTGAATAACAACTCTATCTCTCCACAATATCATAGCAAAATGTTGGCGAGACCAATGACTTATAGACACCATCTTCATTGTCTTTCAAGGTACATACCTGATCCGGGTGTTCACAAGGAATGTCATCCAAGCACTATTCTTGTCTTGGATTCCTAATCCTCAAAGAATATCAGTCCACTATGACTACTCTTATCTTGGATGCCCTACCTCATCCTCAAGGAGTATCGGATGCCATATGCTTACCCAATCTTCCATTCTTTCTTCCAAAGTGAATACAAGAATGATGTGTCTATCTATTCCTCTTAACTAGAGAGGATATACTCATTCCTATGAAGGAATGTACCCATTCATATAAATAAATGTACCCAAGATCCCTCTTAACCAAAGACTTGTCCAAGCTCCCACTTAACTAGGGACTTGATTTCAACAACATCTTTCTACCTTTTATGGAGATCATGGGACCTTCAGCTACTTGAAGAGCTCCTCCTTTCTATGTCATGAATTTAATCTTTATTATTATGTAACCTTCATCTTTTGGGACATATTTGTAGGGATTTTTCCATCCATCACTTTCCTTCATGAACCATGTTAGTGATGTCATTCTTTTCTTCATCGAAAAGTTATCTTCTAATCCACATCTAGATTTTCTTCATACAACTACCTCCTTCCAAGTCTGTTTCCTTTAGGATATTCCATCAAATCACATGAGTGTTAGTTGTAGGTGACATATACAACTCTCTTTTGGTAGCTATGTATCAACCCATCTAGATGTTGTTCAAAAACAAAAATGAACATCAAATAAAAACTACCTCTTGTGATGGCCTTTCATCATGAAATATTACTTACAACATCAACATCCCGCACATTCATAAATACATCTCAAAGAATTTCGATTTCAATGGTCTCCTTTATTTCTAGGCCTAATCAGGGTCTTCATGCCTTCTTCATGGAGATTTCATGGCCAATATTCATCAAATGTTGATTTCCATAGTTTCACTTCTCACAATATCTTCTTTCGTTCTTCACATATTGTTCCCCAAGGAACTTCCATCCATAGTTCCTTTATCTTTGTCAACCACCTCATATTTCATATGAGGACATATTATGTTGATTTCATCTTTTCAATATGTGAAACATGCCTTCATGATCTGCCTGTACGCACTAACGCTAGGGAAACCAACAATACAAATTTCAATCGTTACTTCCTCAATTTATAAATAATCAGGAAACAAAAACCCTAGAATAAGTAGAGCTAAATATACTCTTTGATGACTATTTTCTGGAGTATACTAGAAGAGAGCACATGGGCAACCCTAACTTTTCAAGAGTATAGCAATATTAGGTTCCAGAATAAACGGGAGGAACAACATAATTCTGATCTAATGTGTAATGTAAGTAAACTTTCTCTCCCCTTATTTGATGGATCATCTAAATATTTAGCAAGTTCTTAGGTGCAAAAATTGGACACCTACTTCAGACTCAACCCTATGTTAGAAAAAAATTCCATCCAATTCGTGGCACTACACCTGGAAGGAGACGCACAAGATTGGTGGTTTCATGGACTGGTTACTTTGGGGTATGAAAATATCACTTCTTATGTAGACTTTATGTAGAGATATATAGATATATTTGATCAGAAGAACCCAAACATACACTTAAAATAATTGGCACAACTCAAACAAGTCGGATCTCATGAAGAATTTATTGCAGAATTTGAACGAATTGTAGTTATGGTGATATACATATTGGAAGAACGATTGGTAATGATTTTTATAGAGGCACTAGCCAAGTCCCTATAAGGTTGGGTCAAGGCGTTCAATCTCACAACCCTTAAATATGCGATCAAGAATATTTGAGACATGGGAAATGTAGCAACAAAATATAAGGCTCCATCCAAGCCTCTCATCCCTCAAAAAGATAAGGTGAAAAACCCTTTCAAAGAGATCGGCTCAAAAGAGCAAAGTTGGGTGAGGAAACCTGAAGCAAACTAAGATGAAAGAAGATTTTTTCATGTACAAGGAACCATGGGAACTAGGAAATCATTGTTTAGGCAAAGGAAATATCCACAACATTGAATTGGTCTCTAACGATGAGGATGAAGAAGGAGAACCCACCCCAAAGGATGCACCTTGTAGCCCAGAGAAATAAAAGCCTCATGAGGAAGCTAAAAAAGATGACAATCCATGTTAAGAAAAAAATTATGACCACAAGTTAAGATTGCGATTCTATTAGGAACACCCAGATATTACACCTTCAGGGTCAGGGGAGTTGTCATGCGACAATGCATCACAACTTTGATTGATGAAGGAGCTACACACAATTTCATTGATGCATTAGTAGCAAAGGGAGGGTTTCCCATAGAATAATTCGAAGACCTTGATGTGATAGTAGTAAATGGGTACAACTTGGATTGTACATAGATGATCCCAGGTTTGAGTGTAACACTTGGTAATTATACTTTCACTAGTGACTTTTATATAATATATCTTGCAGATATTAATATGGTATTGGGGTTTCGATGGTTGTATGTGTTGGGAAAACACACTAGACTACCAAACTTTGGAAATGGAATCTAAAACACCAAATGGAACCAAGGTAGTTTTGAGAGGTATAAAAAATGGTGGCCCACATGTTGTTTCCACCAGAAGAATGGAAGCCATATTTAGGCACATAGATGTAGAATATGTAGCAGAATGTAGGCTTACGAGCCAAAAGACTCATGTAAATGGAAAACCACAGTACAACATAAATAGTCAACGAGTGTCGGATAAATATGGTTAGGTATTTGGTGATATTCCCCCATAATTTCCTCCTAAAAGAGGATTTGAACATACTATAGAACTGGAATAACGGGCCAAGCTAGTAATCACCACACCATATCGATACTACCCAAAGAGATTTAAGGACAAGATATAAAATACATACAAGAAGTGATGGGACACATCAAACCCAACTTAAGTTTGTTCACCTTGCCAATAGTTTTGGTGAGAAAGAATGATAACACTTTGAAAATGCATATCAATTACCAAGCTCTCAATAAAAAAAAAACCATCAAGAAAAGGTTCCTTATTCCCAATCTTTATGAGTTACTAGATGAGTTATATGGAGTAGTATACTTGTCGAAGATTGACCTACAATCAGGGTATCATAAAATTCGAGTTTGAGAGAAAGACATGCCAAAAACAACTTTCCAATGCCACTATGGACACTTTGAGTTTATGGTCATGTCATTTGGACTAACCAACACCCCCACCACTTTCCATTGTTGCATGAACAACATTTTCAGTAAGAATTTGAGGAAATGTTTACTAGTATTTTTTTGACGACCTTCTCATATACATCAAGACATGGGAAGATCACTTGGGAATCTGGATGAAATTTTGAGCATAATGCAGGAATAGTCCCTTTATGCTAAGGCATCAAAATGCGAGTTTGGAATGATGGAATTTTTTTATTTGGGACATATAATTAGTGAAAAAGGATTCCAGGTGCATCTAGAGAAGATTTAGTCAATATTGGGCTAGCCTACACCTACGAATCTAATTGAGTTACGACGGAGTTTTGGGATTTGCAAATATTACCAGCAATTTGTCAAAGGGTTCTCCCAATTAAGCACACCATTAATAGATGTGATGAAGAAAGGAGCATTTAGGTGGACAGAAGAATTAGACAAGATGTTAAACAAGCTCTAAGAAGTGATGAGCTCATGTCTAGTCTTGGCCCTCCCCGACTTTAATCAACCCTTTGTATTAGAATGTGATGCATTAGGAGAAGGAATAGGGGTTGTCTTAATGAAAAAGGGTATCCCCATTGCATTTGAAAGTCATAATATCCAGGATACGAAGATAATTTACTCCATATATGACAAGGAGATGTTTGATATCATGAACAACTTGGAAAATTTCAGAAAAAATATTTGGTGGCAAATAGGTTCGTAGTTAGGACAGACCAAAATATATTGCATCATTTCTTGGAATAAAAGGACTTGAATGAATGACATCAGAAATGGGTGAGTAAGGTCCAAGTTTATGATTTTGATATTGAGTATGTGAAGGGAAATAAGAATATCGTGGTTGATGCACTCTCCAAGAAACCAGTAGCATATTCCCTAGCTTGCAGAAGACTGGAAGGCTCACCTCTCAGCAAAATACGCCAAAAACCAATTTTCCTATGCATTAATCAACAAATTCATACATGATGATAAGTACAAAATAGTCGATGATATTATTTATTATAAAGATAGGATACACTTGGTTCTTGAATCCACACTCAATGAGAAAATTTTAAAGGGTATGCATGACATTCAATCAGTTGGACACAAGGGGTTCTTCAAAACCTACCGGCAAATTAGGGAATGGCTTTCATGGAAAGGCCTCAAGGAAGATTTGATGAAATACATTCAGGAATGCATGACATGCCAACAGAATAAGTTCGAGCATACACTCTGGTAGGTCTTCTCCGAAAAAAAATGGGAGAGCATCTCATTGGAATTCATCATAGGGCTGCCCAAAACACAAAGCAAAGATTGTATCTTAACCGTGGTGGACAGATTGACGAAATTAACGTACTTCTTTGAACTATTAGTTGATTATTCAACCAAACAAGTAGAAGAACTCTTATTCAAAGAAGATTTCGAACTCCATGGACTACATAAAAACATAATCAATGATCGAGACAAGAGGTTTATGGGTGCATTCTGGAAGGAGCTCTTTAGGCTAGTGGGGATAGAATTAACCCCTAGCACTGGTTATCACCCACAAATAGATGGGAAGACATAAATAATGAATAAGTAGATTGAAGGATACTTACATAATTATGTGACAAATCAACAAAAAGCATGGATCAAATGGTTTTACCTTGAGGAGAATTGCTAGAATACCAGTTATCTTTTATCCATTGGGATAATGTCTCTCAAAGCATTACATGAATATGATGCACCATCCTTTATTGATGGGATTTTTGATAGAACAAGGAACCCATTGCTAAATATTGGATATAGGAGAGTCGAGACATTCTTAGGTTACTAAAGGAAAACATCAGGCTGCTCAAAATTGGCAAAAGATGTAGGAGACCTCATTTTCTTTATATTGCATCACTATAAATAATATGTACTCAAGAAAAGCATTGAAAAAAAGTTGAAACCAAGGTTTTATGGACCTTAAAATTTCTCTGAAGGATTGGTGAAGTAGCGTATGAGTTAGAATTTCTGAGAGATGGTAGAATCCATATGTCTTCCATGTGTCATGTCTCAAGAAGGCTTTGGAATAGTAGGTCACCCCCTCTATCGAATTGCCTCCATTAGACGAAGAAGGAAAACTAAAATTGATTCCAAAAATAATCATGGTTATACAAGAAAATAACTTAAGAAGATGATTAATTCTAGAATGCCTTATTAAATGGAAGAATTTACCAGAGGAGGACACCACTTGGAATGAGAACAAATTTTACAGCACCCAAGTCTATAATTGCTTGAGGGAAAGCAATTTCAAGAATGGGAGACTGTAATTTCTTCTCCAAATTGAGGGCTTATTGAGGACATAATAGCCTGTCTAACCTCATAGGCTATAGTCTTATTAAAGGGGTAAAAACCTAGTTTTTCCTATGTTGGGGCAACATTGGGCGAAAATTGGGTCGATTGGGGCTAAATTAGGGGTTGCACACACAACTCCTCACTTTGTTGGAGCCCAAGGAAAATATATAAATATAATAGGGTTGAGATCAAATGGGGCATCATTAATTGTGGATCAATTAATTTGTTTTATTGAGCTTATCTCTTAGGGTTTAAGACCCCTTTCAGCAAATCAATTTCAGTGATGCAAGATTCCACCCTAGTTGGTGAATGTCTTGCATTTTATGTTTGTCTTCTTGTTCTGGCATAGGTTTTCTCCTAATTAAAGAGCAATGAAGTCTCCCTTGCGTATGTGGAACAAGCTTGAGCTCTTCTCTAAAATTAGGGTTTGAGTTGTACGTCAATTCTCTGTGGAACAAGTTTTAGCTCTTCTCTAAAATTAGGGCCTAGTTGAACATCAATTCTTTGTGGAACAAGATCGAGCTCTCCTTTGAAATTAGGGTATAGCTGTACGTGAATTCTGCGTGGAACAAATTAAGCTCTTCTCTTAGGTTAGAATTTTCATTGAACGTTATCTCTCTATGAACATGTCACAAACCTAAGTTAGAAAGACCTCTAGGATAGATGATTTTTGGAACTTAACTAAAATTGTATGAATTATAGGGTTGGATGATGTGGATTTCAGGGATTTGATCAGGCGAATTGCAATGATTGGAAGACATGTTAATCACTGCAGATAAGAGTATTGAACTAAGAGCGAGAGTATGACTTCCAAGGAAGGGTGCTGAGAGTAAGAACGAGCCTTACAGATAGATCTGAGACTGTTAGAAGTAAGCCCAAAGCATTTGGAATCAATCACGGAATCTATGAGATTGTTTTTGGAAATTTTTGAAGCTGAAAAGCCACGATTCATTTCCTAAAGTTGGTCGCATTTCAAAAGGTAATGTAGAAAAGCAAGGGTTCATTCAAAAAAAAATCAAATAGGGTTACTCGTTGGTCAATCTAGCTAGTCTAGTCAAATCTAAGTAGAATATGGAAGGTCTTTTGAGTCTGGAGTAGTTGAATTGTTAGAATTTTGATACTTATTGGGAGTGCACTAGTTTAATATTACAACATTATATGAATGATTGAATTATACTATTGCAATGTATTGATGGCCATAATATGTGTTGGAAATTATTGTTTGTATAAAGAAATTTGTTGAAAACCTAACTCTTTAAAAAGTCCCTAACTATAATATAAAACCCTAGGCAAAGAAAAATTACCATAGTTCTTTACATAAAGGTTCGAACAATTCTATGAGATCTTTTCAATGAATAAAGGTACTTTATGGAGATCATTGTTTGGTTGCATAAAGGTACTTTATGGAGATCATTGTTTGGTTGCATGGGACAGAGATAACTTTAGTTGAAATGTTTGGATTGTGTGGATCAGGCCAATGATCTCATTACCAAAGAAAAATGTTAATCTTTTTAAGTCAGTAATCCCTACATGCATTACGATCCAAAGTTTTTGTTGTTCTAGTTTTTCTGTTTGGATACTCGATAAATGAAATCAAGTAGTAGTTCTCTTTCAATTTGAAATATAATCAAAAGATCACAAAAAAATATCAAAATCCAAATCCCATGTGGAAGAAAATGGGCTAGATGAGGCCACAAAAACCTCCCTTGCATGCTATCTATGATGAGATGAAATTACGTATTTAGGTGAATTGAAAGGTTTTATTACCACCCATCATTGCATTACTAAATTAATCACAGTTATTCCCAAGTTCACTAGGGTTTCTGCTCAACAAATATCATATACATAGTTGTTTTTATTCCTTCTTGAAAATATGGCTCTGCAATTGTGGAAGTAGCCCATATGATGGCTACGAGCATCAACTAAGGGTATTCTTAACCAATGATATTCAAAAAGCTTCAAATTGAAACGTTTTATGGCAGGTTTTATGAGCGATCTAGTGATCCATTCTTGGCAACTGATGCAGTCAAAGATTTAACCTCAACCATAATTCTTGGCATCACTTTTCAACTTCAAGAAATACATATTTCAATCTGCTATGATCTTCCAGATCTCAGTTTTTTTTACCTAAGTCTATTCCTTATCTTTTCGGCAATCAGATGTAGTTTATGCCTCGAAATCTGATTAAATTGCGCACTTATACATTTTGGCAAAGGCAATCCCTTAATGAAATTATTGCGCTGAGATTCTTGAAGGAAAATATACCGGATCTGGAATAGCCCGAACCTGATCTGTGGTATTTTGCTAAAATTATCATGATTTCCCTTTTTTCTTTTGTATTCTAAGTGGTGCGGCTTAATATGATATTTTAGACAATGACTATTCAAGTAATCAACAAATCTCGCAAGGTTGATATTGTTTTGTTAAAAGTTTTCCTTTTTCCAAGCGAGTAAAAATTTTATTTTCAGAGCGAGGGCTCCAATAGTGGTGGGTGGAAGGAAAGATGGTAGTGGAAAGAAAGAAAATATTAAATATTGAGGTATTGAATATTTGTTTTGAGAAGAGTCATTAAGTAGATGAAGAAGCAATCTGTCTTATAAATTATTTTTAGCTTGTTGAAAATTAAAATAATATATTTCTTTTTAGAATAGCCACGCCTTGAGAAAGAGAGTAGCCACGTACAATGTTGCACGACATTGAAATCAGTTAATCTTACATCAGTTGACTGGTCATTTCATAGCACAAAATAGTTGCAACACAGATCCACTCAATCGTATCAACATGGAAGTTCCTATTTCCACCTCTATAGGTTTATTAATGCGCCTTGATATGCGCCCTTGATAGCCAAATATAACACGCAAGCGGTTATAAAAGTGGAAAAAAAATAACACCGTGTTACATCGGGCTATCAAATACTCATGTCAAAGCGCATTAATAAACCTATAGAAATAGAAATAGAAACTTCCTTATCAACATTGTGTGCGGACACCAATAGCCAAGTACTATTTGGAATCCAAGGTCGCATTGGCGTTCAATCGACAAGGTTATGAACTTGCTGACTCCCAATATTGTGATTAAGTGAGCCAAAATAAATCTCATGATGGGATATCATAAACATGGTAAATACCTCTTGTGATTAGACGTGGGGTTATAGAAATAAACATGGGTAATTTATAATTTGTAAAAGATTAAAAGCATTCGAAGCTTGCGCATATTCATAAAGGTAGGGATAAAAGCAATGATATAAATTTTAAACAGCAAATGTCTTTTTTAAAGGGTAGGTTCATTATTTTTATGAGTATTATAATTAGAAAAGTTGGTTTTATAGTTTAGGTTGAGGCATGAAGATTTTTGAGGACCGGTTAAAGTATATCAAGTACGTTGAATATCATCGTAATTTCAAGAAGTAAAAATATAATAAAATTATATATTTTTGCTTTACATTCTAGACCACTTCTAAATTGAACGGGGGTTTAAGGATAATTATTTTTGGAGTTTAAAGGTCAAGTAGGAGAGGTCAAGTGAGTTAATTCAATTAATTAAATTATTGTAAAAACATTTTGGGGTGTATGATACGCAGTGCTCGTCACCCTTAAGTCATATAAAAAATAAGTGGTGCAAGCGAGCATGTTAAGGGAAAAATGTGTAGATTTGCAATTTCTTATGAAGTTTTAATCAAAATCACAAGACATGAACTTACTCTACTGCTCTGTGGACATTAATTCATAATTTAGTACAAAAATCTCAGACATGCAATAAGAAATCACACACATGCAAATAGTTTTTTATCCATGGAAAGAAAATTGTTAAAAACTCTAATGCCTACTTGCATTAATATGATGAATAGAGATGTATTACAATTGCTTTTCTCAACTAAGCTTAACTTGCAAGTGCATAGCCTATCTCTCTTCTCACTGAGAAGTTCTGACCCAGACTTAGTCAATTTCTGCCTCTTCTTAAGCCCCTATTTGCTTTCGCAATTCTTGAAGAAATAGGCCCCTATTAATTAGGAATTTCCTCAAAAATGCTTGTACAATTCCAACCTGACCTCATGCAACACATGTCCACTCAACTAGTTTACAACTACTTGTTAACTTCCTTGGAACTCCACCACAACTGGGAAACTCTTATTCTTTACATGCATGAGCTAATTATTAGTTGATTGATCAGTTAACTAGATGATCTCTGAATTAGATTGATGTCGCACTACTTAACTAACCACCAACTAGTTCTATTAACAACTAGAACTAGTTTAACTTATTACAACTAAAATTAACTCAACCTAGCCTCCTAAAATTTAGGAATCACTACATACAACTGAACTTCATGCCCGTAACTCAAATTAACTAAGCTAACTGAGTGACAAGAGCCATGTCACCTTAGTTAACTGCATGCAAGTTTTTTGATGACGTGGAAATTCAAAAAAAAATCAATTTAATCAAGGCAAAATCAAATTGAGAATTTCTTGTTGCATTTTTCAACGCTCCCTCTAAGAAAGAAATGGATTATCAACTACCCTAATCCTACATGCATGGAATATACTATAGCATCAAATCTCACTATTGTTGCTTCTACTACAACATCTACAACCGAGAAGCATCCAAAAACAAACAAACAAAAACAAAAAATATTGAATCAATTGTGTCTGCAACTATCTACTGGTAAAATTGTGTTGTTGTTGACTTTGTTACTGATCCTCTTGCTCTATTGGCAACATTAATCTGCACTCCTCAGTATCTGGCTTAAATTGATCCTCATGCTACTGAATATTATGGGCCCTTGTAGCAAGGTAATGATATATGAGGAGAATGCCTTAATGGACCGAGAATGCCTTAATGGACCTTTCCCAAATTTTTACAACTCTTGGACTAAGGATCTACATCTCTCCACCTCGCTATTGGAGGTATAGATGCATGTGCTCCCTATGCCCACTTGGCTCAGACTATCCCTGTTAAAATTGGCAACCAGGGCAAAACTTCATGTGGGTCATCTTATTCATGGCTGATAATATTTTTATTAGATTCCTCTTGTTGAGAGGTGTAGGATTGATATAAAGATCATCCGATTCTGATAAGTATTCATGGAGATATGATCATCTGATCAATGAGCAGGGAAATGAAGTTAGGGACCATAGTAGTACCGATGGACGCATCTTTGTATCTACTGTACTCCCTATGTTAGGATGACCTCCATTGATCTGGGATCAATGATACTGGTCTAGGACCAGTGGTAGGAGTTGTACCATACTATGACGCTGACTTCGGGTCGGTTGAGACTGTCTAGGACTAGTGGTACATACTCCGAGACTGACTTCGTGTCAGTGCAGTACTGGTCTGGGACCAGTGAGAGTGGTACATACTATGACGCTGACTTCGAGTCGGTTGAGACTGGTCTGGGACCAGTGGTACACTCTCTGAGACTGCGATACTGGTCTGGTGAGTACCATACTATGACACTGACTCCAGGTCGGTTGAGACCGGTCTTGGACCACTGGTACATACTCTGAGATTGACTTCGTGTCAATGCAGTATTGGTCTGGAACCAGTGAGAGTGGTACATACTATGACGCTAACTTCAGGTCGGTTGAGACTGGTCTGGGACTAGTGCTACACTCTCTGAGACTGCAATACTGGTCTGGGACCAGTGGTAGGAGTGGTACTTACTATGAAGATGACTTCCGGTCGGTTGAGACTGGTCTGAGACCAGTGGTATGCACTCTAAGACTAAATTTGAGTTAGTGGAGGATGATATTGGTCTAGGACTAGTGGAGTTGTACTCACTATGACGCTGACTTTGGGTTGGTTGAGACTGGTATGGGACCAGTGGTACATACTCTAAGACTAATTTTGAGTCAGTATGATACATCCTCGATCATTTCTTCTTCTTCATAATTCGGACAAAAGCAGAGCAGACAGAACAATGCAAGAACAGAGCAGAACAGAGCAAAATAGTACCGATCAGTACAGGGTAGAACAAGACAAAGCATAACAGGCAGAATAGAGCAGAGCAGGGCAAGGGTCAAGCTGTACAAGGCAGTGCATTTGATGGATGAATAGTAATGACCGATAGACAGATTGCAGATGAAGTTCTCCTTGGTTGAGAGGGAGTGTTAAAATTGGAAACCAGGGAAAAACTTCATGTGGGTCATCTTATTCATGGCTAATAATATTTTTATTAGATTCCTCTTGTCGAGAGGTGTAGGATTGATATAAAGATCATCTGATTCCGATAAGTATTCATGGAGATATGAATTTATTTTGATTATGGAATTATTATCAAGCCGACCTACAACTCATGTAGGCTCTGAAGCCCAACATTCGCATCTATTCAACACCAATGTTGTGTATAAATATAAGAGGACTTTTCCTCATTTGCACTCACTCATCTCATCACATCTTTCTCTCTCTCTACTACGCAGAAATGAGTCTCTTCTCTACTGCATAGAAATGGGTCTCTCTCTCACACATGCGAAGCTGGAAGCTGTTGAATTTGAAGCTGCAACTGCAAAAGTAAAGATTGACCTGCGTGGCCTAGAAGATATCCTCTTTGGAACTATGTTATAGGTTCATCTGAACCTCCTCTGAAAGCCGCAAATTTTGGTGGTGGAATGAATTCATCCGATGAACGGTTTGCAAGATATCGACTGCCCTAGTTTGAAGCCGAAAACTGCTGAAACTGAAGCTGCAACTGCAGAAGTAAAGATTGACCTGCATGGCCTAGAATATCTCCTCTTTGGAACTGTGCTATAGGTTCGTCTGAACCTCCTCTGAAAGCCGCAACTTTTGGTGGTAGAATGAAGTCAATCCGATGAACGGTTTGCAAGATATCGATTGCCC
>APFE030857390.1:19719-42395 GCA_000404065.3 Pinus taeda
TGATATCTGCAATTTTTCCTACCAGGTGGATTCTTCTTGTATCTCTTGGTTTCCTTCCTGGTCTTTTGAGACTCAACTCCTTTATTGTTTTTGCTAGAATAGGAATCTCTCTAATGGCTTGTAACAAGGGAATCCTGATACAGACATTCTTTAATTCATCTAGAAAATCATAGTCAGGAAACAATATTTGTTTTTCCACTCCTTTATCAATTTGTAATCTTTCAGGAAAAGGAGGTGTGGATGAAGATGCAGGTTGCTCAACTATAGGAGTTGTGGGGGTTGACTCTTTTTCTTTTTCTTCTTGAGTTCTTGGGTTTTGAAGAGATGCTTAAGAACATTTATTGGCTTCAAGAGAATCTTCCTCAGAAATGCTTTGCTTTTGAGCATCTAGAAAAGGCTTGTCTAAAACTCTACCAGATCTGAGTTGTACATCATCGAGAGGAACAATCATATAGGTAGGAAATTGTTGTCCTTCTACCATGTAAGCATTTTGATGGTTTTTATTATTCGGACTTGGCAATGACTGGGAAGGTAGTTGATTTGTCTTTTGTTGGAATGGAAGCAAGAGTTGGGAATTTGGATTCTGTTGAGAAGGTTGTTGTTGTTGTGTAAATGGCAATGAAAGTTGTGGATTTTGATTTGAAGTTGTGGAGCTTGTTGATTTTGAAAAGATGGAGGATATTGATAAAATTGAGCAAATCTCCCATAAGGATTTTGCATACCTTGTACCCATGATTGAAATGGATTTTGAGGTTGGGACCAAGGTTGTTGCCAAGGATTCCAATTTGGTGGGGGTTGAATGTTTGTGGGGTTATTAAACCCTTGATTTTTTTTCCCCTGCCAAGGTCTCCTTGAAAGAAAATAAAGAGACTCAATTGAATTTGGGTCTTCTTGAAAGACAGCTTTGAGCCCAGGAATTGAAGGACAATCCTTGGTCTCATGGATTTCTGAACAAATCATGCATGTTTCTACAACTTTTGCATCCAAGGGGTATTCCCTTAGAGAATGTTTCTTCCTACATTTTGGACAAAATATGGCCAAAGCTTCACTTTTGCTTTCTGCTTGTTTTGTATCTTAAGGGTGTCTAGTTGCTCACTAAGACTCCCTAAAATATCAGTTTTGAACGCATCAAGCATGTTGCCAATCTCAGCCCTACTTACTGATCCAGTTGCAGATTTGTTTGCTCTGAGGAGAGAAGGATCTCTAGGCCTTTTTTGAGTTTTAGATTTCCCCCGTGAGAGATGAACACATAGCTCTACTATATCATGAAGTGGAAGTTGAGATATGTCTCCTTTTCCCATCATGTTCAAAATATCTATCCATTCATCTCTAATGGATTTTAATAGAAGGGCTTTCAAGGTTTCCTCATCTAGGTTATTCATTTTTGCTCTTTTCAGGTTGTATTGAAATCTTTCAAGTAAATCCTCCAAATTTTCATCTTCTTTTTGCATCATTTTGAATACCTCATCCTTATGATTGGTGGGCATACAATAGTCCAGGTATCTATCCAAAAATGTTTGTTTCATATCATTCCAAGTCCTAATAGATTTAGTGACTAATCCCATGAACCATTTTAGAGCAGCTCCCTTCAATGTTGAAGGAAACAATTTGAGTTTTTGAGAGTCTTCCATATAATCATAAGTTCAGCACACAACTTCAAACTCAAATAGAAATGTTTCAGGATCCTCACTTCACAACCCATAAAAGTTTGGTAGGACAGATGGTGAGATGTTTTTCATTTTTGTTCGAGATTCCTCATCAACTATAGGAAATCCAAATGAGTTATCTCCATCCCTATTTCCCCCGTTGTTACCTCTACATCCTCCATTATTTCCTCCTCCTCTACCTCTACCTCTACCTCCTCCAAATATGTTTACTAATTCCTCTGTCATGATAGTTTCCTCAGAGATTTCAGAGTCCTCTGGTTCTTCTACTAATGGCGAATGAGGAGGAATTCTCCCTCTTCTTCTTTAGGTGATTCTACTTCCTCGATTACAGTGTGTTTTCCTGTAAAGAATGGGTATTGTCCTAACTCAGATTCGGTGGATAGTGTGGGAGAGTCTCCTAATTCAGCTATTGCCTCTTGAATTCCAAGAATCCTAAGGCTAGGAGTGTGAGTTGGAGATGATGGAGGTGTATCTTATCTATACCTTGAAGTAGATGGAGTTGTAAAAATCAAACTCTTGGCCCTAGCTATAAACCTTCCCCTAGAATCTCTTGCTCTATGGATGTCATTTTTTTTTATTTTTCTTCAAGTCGGGCTAATAATTCTCTTTCTGATCTTCCAAATACTCTAGGTGCAAGAAGAGAGCATACTCAAGAAATTACTGAACCAATAACTCTCTTTTATGATCCTCCACGTCACACTAGGTGCAAGAGGAGAGAATACTTTGAGAAGTCATCAATTTTTACCTTCCTTGAATTTTTTTTTTTTTTATTTAAGAAATTGGCTACCTAGTTTCACTTCCCTGGCAACGGTGCCAAAATGTTTGGTCAATTTAGTGTGTCCTAAATTTCTATATAAATTGAAAATCCGGGAGTCGTAAACTGCTGAAGTGAAGTGCACTATATATGCAAGATAATTGATTTCTTACATCTTTGTCTTTTTTGGTTTTTGGTTTGTTTTTGGGTTTATCTTCTTGTTGATTCCCTAATGTGAGATGGCAATTCTAAAAATCAAGTATGGATATAAGTGCTCAAGGAAATGGTGACCTTTAAAATAATTTCCAAACTTCAGAGTTTTCAAAAAGGTTTTAAAACTTGCAATGATTAAATCAATTACTAAGAGAAAATAAAAATGTACCTAAATTCTAATTAAACCAAACAGTGAGCTAGTGACTATGAAACTCAATATCCTTGCTGCTGTATAAAAAGAAAATTGAACTCAAAGCAATTCAAAAACTGTAAGCAAAGTAAACTAAATCATATTACATCCACTCATATTCTGACCCCTCACCATTCGACTCGTTCTGGCTATAGGAGGTAAACATAAACAAATTGAGTAATCTGATATCTAAATTGCATAAAATGAAACTAAGATCAAACTATGCATTCATACTTCAATCTCTCACCATTCGACTCGCTTTGGCCATAGGAGGTAATTGAAAATGACATGAGTAATCTAATCACTAACTTGCAAAAAAAATAAACTAATATCAAGCTATGCATTCATAGTTCAATCCCTCACCATTCGACTCGCTTTGGCTATAGGAGGTAACTGAAAATGACATGAGTAGTATAATATCTATCTTGTAGAAAAGTAAATGAACAAAGCAAAACTGAAAGAAATAAACAGTGCTGGAATTAGAACTAAGAAAATAAATCAGCAGAAGGACAAGATAATTCCATCATGTCATTAGTCATTAAAAATCTATTTTCACTTGCCCAGGCTATCTATTAGAACCTAAAATAAAGACACTGATCAGTTAACAGTCATTAGAAAGCATAAAAGAAACTATGGACAGCAATCAACATGAATACCATAAGTAGTGTAATATATACAAGCAAATGATTATGGCATTAGGAACGTAAATAAAGAAAGCATAAAACTATACAGTAATTACAGAACCTTGGTGTACAGGGGCCCTCTACAACCTCGACCAATCAGAAATCAACCACGAATTAAGCTTAAAAACCGTGTCTTCTCATGTATTAAAATGCAGTCATAATACAAGGATTAAGTCATGGCACAGTGGCTCGTAAAACAGTCAAAATTACATACAAAAAGCTAGCTGACATGCATATGAGAATGCTTTATTTATAATAGGAAATGACACAACTACTTCCTAAAATCTACGCTGATAAACAGACACGTGAATGACCACATCCGGAAATCTAGCAATATGGTAGCCGTGAAAATTAAATCCAAGGAGGGTGGCTGTTATATTTGGTTCACAGATTAGTCCACAGGTGTTAGCACACCTCCTGGGATTTAGGAATTTTCCACGCAAGTCTTCACGTGGTAAAAAACAGAGTTCTGCCACCGTAAAACTCTTAGGTTGACCACCACTTGACTGTCTTTGACCACGGTCTTTTGTGAGTGATTGGGCTGAGCCAAGGGGACACGTTCCATGTCCACATCATTTGCAACTTGCCTATGTGTGGCCGGATTCTCTAGTAGACACCTATAGCATAGACTTCAACAAAAAGGCTACAGAAAGTTGCGCTAGCTGCGGAAAGTGACAAGATTCCGCAGCTAATTGAGAAAAAATCTAAATCAAACAGCAGTCACAAGACATAGTTAGGAAACCATTTTATATGCTCTTTTTAAACTAATATGCAATGATTTAACAGCTTGGAGGTTCAAGTAACTGGAAAAAAAGGCTAAAAAGGTGTATAGGGGAGATGCAAGTTTGGGACTCAACAACCGCCATAAGATGCGGGGAGCCCAATACTCACCAAGTAGTGAAAGGCATAAGACTAACCGATGCACCCTCATCCAAGACAGTGCCAGGTACCGCCTTATCATAGGCATGTATGGTAATCTGGAAAGGCACATAGGATGGAAGGCGAAATGTAGTCAAATGACTCCAGTCGAAGGAAATGACTGAAATACTTGGTGGGGGTATCATATGATTTCCCCCATGCCCTACAGGAACTGAAGAAGGACTCTCTGAATTAGCTGGTATAGGAGGGTCATTCTCGGAATCTGGAGAATCTGATGAGATGAGAAGAACATGAGCAGTAGAATCATGACGCTCTTCCGAAACAGAGTGATCAACAGGTGGTGAATCCAAGTTGACACTCTCTCCGACCAATGGTTGGTCTGGAATAGGCTTAGCACAGCTAGGTTTGGAAAGAGGAGGACAGACAAGAGAAGAATCTAAGTTGATCTCTTTGTCAACGGGGAGAGGGCTTGAAGAGAGCCTCTGATAACCAACTAGAAGTGGAGGCGAAGAAGCTGTAAGACTTTCCAAAACAATTGAAGCTTTATCCATTAGCAAATAAAGGTGAAGGGGATGGTTTCCTTCACACAGTCTACAAGGGAATCAAATCTTCCCTTTCTTCTTACCACTACCAGTTGATAGGATAGGGTCATCGTGAGCTTCAGAGGACGATGAGGGATGAGCCGGATCATGAGACCATACTTCCAAGATCCTAGGGATGCCAGTACAATCACGAAGAAGATGGTCACCCTTGCACAATTTACAAGGAAACTTAAGCTTATGTGGAGGAGAAAAAGGTGGTTCGACCTGAGATGTACTTGGAGCAATAGTTGCATAGGTGGCCTCGCGCTTATCAGACTTCCTTTTCTTCTTCATATTCTTCTTCTATTCTTAGTCTCCTAGTTACTAGATATGGAACTTTCAGCAGGCGAAGGAGGAGAGGAAGGTGGAGAAACAGGGGAAGAAGGCGCAGGCTCAGCCTTGGAATCAACATGTCATAGTTCAGACGAAGGAGACAGTAGAACAGGAGTCATGATGCTCGAGACCACTGAGGTTGAAAACAACCACATGGGAAAACTAATGGTTAACACAGGCAAAGACAATGTTACCATATATGGAGCACCAACATTTCCAAATGGAGGAAACGGACCAAGATTTCCATCTAGGGGAAGACCTTGGCCGGTAGAATCAGGGAATGTGGCCATCGAGAATGAACTTGAAAAACACTCTTATCACAACCAATAACTCGAACTGTTACCAAGAATATTTCATGGGCAGTAAATTTTATGATGCAGGAACAAAGCTTGAACTTTTCATGTTTCAAGAGTCTAGAAAAGGACGAAAAGGTGACTCTATCTCTTTCAAGGTTTAATGAGCCTGAAAGGAAAAGTGCTCAGATGGACCTTTTCTTTTAGGGATTCTGAAAAGGAACGAAAGTGACTACTCTGGAGAACTAGGCAAAAGGTTTACCAAACATCCTATAAAACTGCATATACACCTTGGCAATCATATGAAAACCAAGGACTTTCCGTACGGTAGTCAATCTTCCTGAATGTTGTGTTCACTACGTTACGGTTTGCAAGGTGGCAGACACAGATTCCTAAGGATATAGGATGATAACCTAGTGTGGTCTCCCAACATATACTCGACGATACTGGGAGTGCAAGTCCGTGCTAGCAGCTATTGGATCACAGAAGGAGGAATCACCCAACCTTAAGTGAAAGCAATAGTGACTAAGTTTAACGACGTTGGAGCACGTCTCTAGCCTAGACCTCTAAATAATGTGTGTTATGTTCCAATCCATTGTTAGGTTCATTCAGTTCATTTTAGAGTTGATCTTGAATTATGTTTCAATTTCTAGGCCTTACCGTATGTATATCAAAACCTAGGATGCAACTAGGATGAGTAAAGCATTTTTTATTTCGATGAACACCTACTTACAAAAAGGTAGAGAGTTCATTCCCAAACCAAGACAAGAAAATGCAAACACTAAGAAACACAATGCAGCAATACACTAATCTCACGATGCATCAACACTACTAATGAAATATTTTAAGTTTTCTTTCCAATTTATCAAAAATGATAACTTGAAATGCAAATGTACTTTCAATTTCGTATACTAAATGAATGCAATCTTTTGATTTTTTTTTTTTTGAATTTAAAGAGACAAACAAGCAAGTGTGAATTGATTGATCCAAACAACTGTGATCTATGCTTGGTAGTGAAGAAATCGAATCAATATCAAAAATTGGTTCAATAATCGACACTAAAAATCAACCAGCGAAAACAAGCAATGGAAAAGCTTCAAGTAAATCAATAAGATGGTTGTGGATGAACCTTGGATAGACAAGCAACCCAAGCAAATGGTTTTTCAAAGAAACCGCTAAAGAGATAGGTCACACGGTCAAAAAACACAAGATTCACTCAAATGAAAATCAACGAGACAGTACCTTAACCAAAAGCAATCAAAACAAGATAATGAGAGAGAAGAAACAACAGGGGATAAACAATATTGATGAATTCAGGAGGTAAAGTTGTAAAAAACAACTTTACAGGAATCATCGCTAGTGTTACACTGAAAACTAGAGACTGTTGCAGGTGTTACACTGACAATTAGAGACTAGTCGCTGGTATTACACCAACAACTAGAGACCGTTGCTAGTGTTACACTAACAACTAGAGACCGTCGCAAGTTTTACACTGACAACTAGAGACCGTCGCTAGTTTTACACTGATAACTAGAGACCGTCGCAAGTGTTACACTTACAACTAGAGCCCAGTCGCTAAAGTAAACCTGTTCTCAACGACAGTATGATTTCAGGAGCCGTCGTGGGAATTAAACTAGAAAACCGAGATGAAAGCCAAATAGTCGCGGGTACAAAGCTAGAACATCCATGACGTTGTCGCAACTATTAGGTTATCTTCAACGACGACCTTAAAAACAATGAAAATGCATAAAAAACTCCCAAATAAAGACCAGACTATCCTTACATATAGTAAAGGGCTTACCCAGATTGACCCAGGTAACCTCAAACCCTGATGGTTTAACCCCAAAAATCGAGAGACACTAAATCAAAACCAAACAAAAGAAAACAAGAAAAAAACATACAAAGGACTCCCCAGCGGAGTTGCCAACTTTTGATGCAGGAAATTTTTCCCTCTGCGAACAGAGGCAACCCCTCTAGCCCTAGAGTGGGTCTATTCACAACAAAGACAGATCAACGATAGATTTCCTTAAACAATCATTGTTGGAGGCCTACCTCAACCGGTGGTCGATGAAGTTTCGTTGCGTTGCTCCAGTTTCCATTTCCTTCTCCTCAATGAGTGATCAACCTGAAACAATGCAAAGAAAATACAATAAAGCATGTAACCAGAAAACAACAATGATCTATTTACTCACAAAATAAAGAATTCATGAGCTATCAAGTAAATTACGTACAAGACATAGGAAAACATCATTGATTGTATTAATAATGAATCAAGAGCAAGCTTACAACTGAGCCTTGATGTCGCAAGCCTTCTCAGAGGGTCCAGCTAGCACGTTTCTCAAGCATTCACTCTTCAAGGATGAATCTCCCAACATAAAATGTCTCTCTCACTCACAAGATTTAACACAAAGTTAAGGGCACTCCACAACCTTCCACAAGCTATCAACAATCCCACACTTTTCACACTCACACCAAAGCTATCTACCAAACTCAAAAGCAACGGCAGCACTATACAACCAAAAGAACTCCAAAAACTCGCAGATCATAGCAATGGTGAGTGATTATATAGGAGAAGGAGTCTCCATGAAATGAGGGAGAGGGAGCTTATCCTCAAGGGAGGTTGCACAAGAGGCGGAACCACCATCCCAAAGAAGGAAAGGCGACCCAAACTGACCCAACAACCAGGTCTAGAGACATCTAGAAGGCCGACTATTTTAACTAATTCACCAAATCTAGATCGTCGTGGGTCATGAACTGGGGACTAGCGACGACGTCGCAATGGTACAGTGCATGACAGGGAATCGTCACAGATTTTAAGGGTTTACTAGTGATGATGCAGGAACTTAGTAAAAAAAGGGTCAATCTTTAGCGTTAGAGAACATTTGCTTAATCTTCTTGCATAAGTGAGAAGATATGAACATGTTTATTTGACACATGACACAGTAGAAGGACTGAAATGAGGACAGTGACAAATTACTATGTAACATATTGAATTCTGAGAGTTTGAATTTTAGCACGTTTTAGCTTAGAGTCTCCTTCATAGCTCAAAATAGTTTTGTCCCATATTTCTTTGGTTGATTTGAGCTGCATAACTTTGACAAACTCTGATTGTGACAGACTTCCCAAAAATGTATTGACAACCCTGGCATTGGTTTCATATTGCTTTTTACCTGTCGTATTTCTAGGAATTGCTTATGGAAATATATATCATCCTTCCACGATTTCCCAGAAATCTATTCCAAGTGATTGTAGATAAGCTATGGTTCTTATCTTCCAATAAACAAAGTTGACCCCATCAAATATTGGCGGTCTGATGGATCCCACGCTTTCTTGATTACTCATGATGATGGATCTCCCTTCAAGCAAATTTCAAGGTTCTTCTAAAGGACCTGCTCTGATACCAATTGTTGGAAATAATACTGAGAGGGAGGGGGGGAGGTGAATCAGTATTATCAGGTAAATAATTTTGTTTCCCAAACAAATTTGTATATGCTACTTTAGCTAAGTGAACCAGCGTCTACACGCGACTGTGCTTAAGGCAATCAGTGTATATGCAAATAACTTTTCATTTACCCAATTTATCATGCATTGAACTCTAACCAGTATATCATAGATTTATTAGATAGTGTAATAAAAGTAGAATAAAGCATCACACATAAGCAACACACATGAACACCAAGATATAAGGTGGAAACCCAATGTGGGTAAAAACCACCTGTTGTTTTTATCTGTCTTCTTTTAATAAGAAGAAAATCTATTTACAATCTTGTACTAGTGCAAACTTATACCAGTGTGCAGGCTTCTACCTGTAGAAGGTTACAACATTCTCTTGTTCTCCAGCTTCTACTAGAAGGGAGCTACAACCCCCTAACTCGTGTACTAGCTAATATGTTTACTAGTACATAGGTGGCGACCTACAAAAGGCTACGACCTTCTTTCTTCCTTCAAGGACCAAGTTTCATAAATTTTCATAATGGATCCATCATAATTCAATCATCAAATACATATACATCAACCAATCATTGGAACTAAACCACAACTGAATCAATCAATCATTTTGACAACTCATCGTTAAATCACAATCAATCTGATGATTTAGAATACTATCACTAGAATACAGTAACCAAAACCCACACCAGAACTCAGAACTCTACAACAGCAAACAGAAACAACTGAAACATACTTTATGAGGTATCCGCTACTTCCATGTGTCGAACCTACGTGTATACGCGCTTTTATCAAAGCCAACCAGCATACACATCTACAAATATTAATTCATAATTGTGCAGCTGTTCTGGACTTCAGTTATACCCAGATCATAATATTTACAGAACAACACATGCATCAGTATTTAGATCTAGACTATACATGATCAAACCACATAATGATAATTCATTCCAAGCCTTAAGATCCCGGTCCATCATTAGATCTTATCCTTCATCAACCGCTAAGGTTCATCCTTGGTTCAGATCAAGCACAACACCATAAGCCAATAACCTGCATACTAGATCTTACACTTCATCAGATATTCGATACTTGCACACCTGGCCTAATGATCTTCTCCTCCTTTTAAAGTTTTAGGCCTTTCTCAATACCATGGACCAAAACCACTTGGGACCAATACCTTGGACCAAATACCTAGGGTCAATGCCTCGGACCAAATACCTTGGACCAATACCATGGATCAAAATATCATGGACCAAATACCTTGGACCAAAACCTTAGTTTTCCAAGATATATGTGATTTTCTTTCTGTGAAAGTGCATGTCTACATATATGCTACTTGTGGTCAGTGAACCTGTGTGTATACGCAGCTTGATCAAGGTGAACCTGCGTATACCTCTCTTTCTTTATTCTTTGTAGTCTAATCTGTAATTCTTTGTTGTTAACCTATTGTACTATGATCTTTGATCTGAGGGAGTTGCCATCAAGAACAACACCTCTATCATAATGCCAATAGAGAACACTCAAAACATAAGCAGAAAGAAGGTTGTCGTATATCTTTGTCAAAATAGTGAGCAGGTGGTTGTCTATCTCTATCAAAACAACAAGCATTTAGAAGCAGCTTCTCATATTAGTCAAGGCCATGAGCACCTAGAGGAGGCTCATCCTCTTTCCCTTGCATGAGTACCTTCATTCTAAGTGGTTGTGATTGGAGTAAAGTCTCCTAGAAATTATGAATTGTAGTGAGGTTTCTTCCCTCGTATATTATTATCATTTAGCCTTGTAAAATTGTCTCATTGTTTATTTAAGGTAGGATTCATTCTATTATGAAGTTCAATACCATTTGTAAAGTCTTCCTTGAGGAATTTAGCCTTTCTTACTTTCAAGGGTTCTCCTTTTGGTAACATCATAATAATAAAGCAATATTTTTCTTTGGAGCTTATTGAAACATCCCCTTGAAATCCATCCCCTTCTCTCTTTTGAGAGAAGATCTCCTTCTTGCTTAGTGCTTGATTAGCTTTCCATTTCTTTCTTGAAGATAGTTTTGGTTTGTTAATTCTCTATTTCATCTCACTTCATTTTCAAGCTAATTTCTATGATCACATGTTAATTATTCACTTAACAAGTTCTCCATTTTATTTCATTTAGCTTCCATTACATTTTATCTTCCATCTACAATCTAGTCACAATTTCACATTAACATAATTTTTATTTAAATTATAATAATTACTTACCTTAAGTTTCATGTTCACGTTGATTCAATTCATTTGTAATTTGTTTCATTTCGAAAGTTTACTTTGAGCAGTTTTCTACACTTAGAGAAAACTTTGCAAGTTTCATCTAGTTTACTATTTCATTTTCATACAATATAGTTTTAACAATCTCATTTTCCTATATTTACTTGTGCTTTGTAATACCATTCTCACTTGGTTCATTGTCATAACATATCATATTATAGTTGAAGATACATGTGGTAGAGCATTTGCAATTCAAGGCACTTGAGTTATTATTTCAGCTTGTGACCTAAGTTTCTTTCATTGGCTTTGTTTCACTGAGAAATTATTACATATTTAATTAACTGTTGTTATAACTTAATATCATATTGTGCTCAAAGTAATTATAATCATAAGTGGATTGTTATGTCTTTTATTTGAAGCATATTATTACAATTATATCTCATTGGAACATTGCATTAACATTTTGATATCTTTTTTGCATATTAGAGTTATACTTGCATCTCTAAAATCTACCTCTGAGAATAACCTTGGTAGAATACAAAATTTAGGACAAGTCTCCCTAAATGTCATTAAATTTGATAAATTTGAGTTTAGAGTAAAGTTAAAACACATGACTTTATAGTTCTAATATTGTGGTCGATCCCTTGTAAGAATGGAGGCACGTGGATTTTCAAGAAGGCTAGGAAGGGTATCGTTAACAATGGACTTTTGCCTCCTCAGCCTATCCTTCTTGCAAGCCACCCTAGTCCTTATCAACTTTCAATCAATTGAGGGGAGATTCCTCACCATAGATTAAACATTTAATTAATATAAACCAAGATCCTTGCATTCACATAGTTTAAATTTTACATTCATTTATCTAACATCATCTAATTTGGCATATTGTTGATTTGTGAGTATTATATCTTGCTTTCACATTACATTGTACCTAGCTTGTACTTGTTATCTAAATTACTTTCTCATTATCCTTTGATATTATCCCATTTTATTTGAGCATCTCTTTGAAGTAGAGGTACAAGTTTCATTCATCTTACAACATCTATCTTGTGCTTATATTTCAATTGATGATACCATATTGTACTAACACTTGTATTATAGTATTGTAGTCCTTGTAACTTGAGGAGTTATTCCCATTTTGCAAGTATAATATTTACTTGAGCAATTCTTATAAGGCATTGATTTCTCATCTTTACTTTTGTTGAATTCCATATTGATATTAATCGAATTCATCTTTTACATCGCTCATTAACTCTTGAAATTACTAATTTTAAATCAAGTTGCATTGAGAAGTGATTGACTTTCCTTTAGTCTCCTAGAATTTTTTCTTTACAACAAGTCTTTCTTTTAGAAACCTTCCTTAGGGTCCACCCCCTCAGCTTTAACTAAGAGAGATCCTAGATGGAGAGAGTTGTGATTAGTTGACAACCTCTTCTCTGAGATTTTCCACCAAGACCACACCTAGTGGGGTTGAGGATTTTTCCCACATGAACTCAGGTGTATCAACGAGGCACCAACATGAATCAATCAGTTCAAGTGTGTTGATGTCATCATCTTTTCCGTTTGATCTTTATGTATGTGTTCATTTCGTCTAATCTCATCATTGACTACGTTCTTCGCTTATGAACCACTACAAGTGTTTCTACCAAATAGTTTATGCTTCTCTTCTTAGACACTTTGTCAACTTTGTCTTAATCATCGTATTGATTTAAAATATTTTTCTATTGAACAAGTCTTCTT
Source organism: Pinus taeda (assembly GCA_000404065.3). Taxonomy (NCBI): domain Eukaryota; kingdom Viridiplantae; phylum Streptophyta; class Pinopsida; order Pinales; family Pinaceae; genus Pinus; species Pinus taeda. The sequence continues at coordinate 32,731 of APFE030857390.1, forward strand.
TTTTGCTACTACATTGATTACATGAAAGAAAATTTTGACTTGAGCTTTTTATGATTTTCTAACTGCTAGAACCTTTGCCTACACAACACTTAACTTTATATTGTTTGATAGAGTCGACTAACATCTTCTAGATAGAAATTTCATTAATAATACTTACATTACAATGTCAATTCAATGAATGTGACGTAATCGACAACATAATTTTTTTTTTTTCCATTTGCCAAACCATTTCCTTCATGTAACTCACAAGTTCTATTGGTATATTAATACACTATTAAATCTAGTGATGTGGGAATGAGAACACGTAAATACTCCATATGTGATTGAAACATCTAGTTGATAAGTGTACAAGCATTAATGGTTGAATTCATTCATGACCGATTCGGCCAGTTGACTAATGTACCTCTTTCATTTCTGGATAGAGATGTCGACAAAATCAACTTCATTCTTAATAGTTGGTATCAACCAACATAAGTCATGAGTGAAAATGTTAGTCAAATAACATTAATTTCAACTTCCATTGATTTGGATTAATATAAAACTCCAAGTAATGGCCGGTCTATATTCCACCCAGCAACATTTCAGGAATAGTAATTCACTTATCAAGGTTTGCAACAAAAATATATTTTCATCCTCTCTCGCAATGTTGTAATTTATTCGAATTTACACCCACATTTTTATTAATTGGAAAGTCACGCATTACATGGGAGAATTTACTTTGCATATACACCCATATTTACAATGAAAATAAGTCATCTTCCTACAAATTGTATTTTTATATTTCCATTAATAATTTTCATTTATCATCCAATGAAGGAGTAAAGATGTAATCACTTGTTGGAATAACCATATGCTTGATGACATTTTTGGGTACATCACAACATCAAAAAATTTGATTCAAGCTTGTTTGGAACTATAAAATTATTAGAGCATGGATAAAGATCTAGTTGAAGAATAATTGCACAAACTTGCAATAATTGAAAAGGAAAATTGAAAAAGGAATGAATTTGATTACTCAATATTGATTTTATAATCAATACATAAAGCAACTAAGCATTATAGAAATTTTGAGGTAAAAAATAGGCCTCAAAACAAAATTGTACAACAAAAATAGCCTTTATAAGAACCAATAGGATTCAATATGATGATGCCAACCATGGGGAACGATTCACTATTTTTGGAGTAAAAACGTAAAAAGGTAACAAAATAAAAAACTATTTTTTCAACTCATATTTTCAACTTATATCCCAAGGATTTTACTCAAATTTCAAGACGTGACACTCATTGGATGTGGAATTTAATTTTTCATTCAAGGAGTACCCATGTTGCGTACTTTTAATGGACCCTACTACATGAAAAATGTGATTGCAATCATGTTTTTTCTTATATTTCACTTTTTTTGTATAAGGCCCATCGAAAATATGCAACATGGGTACTCCTTGAATGAAAAAATAAATTATGCATCCAATGAGTTCCCCCACTCGAGATTTGAGTAAATTATAAGGAGATAAGGTGAAAATACAAGTTGAAAAAATAGTTTTTTATTTTTTCCCTCCAAAACTTAATGAGGTAATTTAATCTTATTTTATTATTTCCAATACTATTGTATAATATTCCTTAGGAGGCCCATTTTAGACCTCATTTTTTTCTAATGTTAATCTTAGTTATACATGAAATAACTAAGGCTAATTAAAGCTAACTAAAGCTAAGTGTGTTTTATGTTATGTTAATGTGCACTTGCACCACATGCAAGCGCTAGATTTAACTAATTACAGTTATGTGCACACCACGTGTAAGCACAAGATTTAACTAACATTAACTAAGTACACATCACATACAAGAACTAGAGTTTAACTAAAGCTAATTAAGGCTAACTAAGTGCATGTACACCAACACCCCCCTTAAGCATAACTTAGGTGAGTATGATGCAAAAATGAATGTGTCCAAACAATAAAGCCATTTTAGGTACCCATGTACAATTCTTGAAATGAGGAAAGAGGGAAAACCCAATGAGTAGAAAACACCCCTCGAAATACAATGCAAAAAGTAGAGAAAAGACAACTTCTAGGCAGTCATGTCTTCACCCCAAGATGATCTCGCAAAATTTGACACTTCTGCTCAGCGAAAGTCTTGGTGAAGATGTCAGAAGTCTACTCAGAACTAGGACAGTATTGCAAATTGATGATACCATCATGAATCAATTATTTGATGAAGTGCATGTAGATCTCGATATGTTTGGTATATTTCATTGCATTAGATCTCCGCAAAACTTTAGTGTACTCTAATTGTCACTCCATATGATAGTTAGACAATGGACATTGATACCAAGCTCGGAAAGGAAATTTTGTAGCGAAATGGCCTGAATAGTGGCATTGACTTCTCCTCTGTACCCAACCTCTACTGATGAAAAAGTAATGCCAACTTGCTTCTTTCTTGTCCAACAAATTGGGTTGGGTCACAAACTAAGTACACAACTAGAGGTGGACTTCTGATCAAGATTTTCGCTATCCAAATCTAAATCTTTGAACCCAATGAGATCCAAAGAATAATTTGTTTCATAATGAATCCCATTAGTGATCGTCCCTTGGACATATTGAACGGTGCGCTTTTCATCTTTCCAGTGTCACTCATGTGGATAATGCAAGTAATTAGAGACTACTCCTACGACATATGAGAGATTAGGACGGGAATAAGTGAGATAAAGAAGACTCCCCACAAGCTAACAGTACAATTTGTAATCAACCAATGATGTGTCTTTGCCATTCTCAACCTTTATCCCTGATAAGAAAGGTGTGGTTGTTGGCTTCCAGGCACTCATGTGAAAACGTGCCAAAATGTCTCTAGCGTACTTTGGTACAGAAATGGTAATCCTAGAACCATTTTGATTTATCTCTAGTCCAAGGAAAAAAATTTAGCAAGCCCATGTTTATCATAGAAAATTGTTTATGCAGTGCAGTTTTAATCACAACAATGGTAGAAACTGAACTACCTATTATCAAAATATCATCTACTAAGAGTGTTATGATCAACAAGGAGTCAATTTTCTTCAAAAAATAAACATTAGAATCAAATTTTGCAACGTAAAAAATTTTGAGATAACAAATAGGAATCCATCTTTGCATACCACACTCTATGTGTCTACTTGAGGAAACAAAGAGATTTATTTAGTTTGCATACCAAAGATTAATTTTTCACATATCCTTGTAGTTGTTCCATGTAAATTTCCTCCTCTTGGCCACCATGAAGAAAGGAATTCTTCACATCCATATGATGCACCTCCCACCATCATGTTGCTGCAATGAAGAGAGATAGTCGAATGAAACCCATTTTTTCCACTAGAGTAAAAGTCTTATCATAATCAACACCATGTACCTATTGACAACATTTAGCCATAAATTGTGCCTTATGTCAACTAATTTGGCCATCTATTTCTTTCTTGGTCTAGTAAACCGACTTGCATTTGACAACTTTACAATTAGAAGGTAGCAGAAATAGGTCCCAATTCTAATTCTCAATGAGAGAGTTGTATTCCTCATCCATAGTTGCTTCCCATTTAGGATGTGCAAATTCTTATTCATAAGTTTGTGGATCAAATGCATGCATCTTATAAGCATGCATGGGCATGCATGGATCCATAGATAAGTTTTGATAAATGGCAACAAGAAATTCCAGTTTAATTTGTCCTTGAATTAAATTCTAATTCTATTCTCATAGAAACTTAAAATTGTTAAATTAAGTTTATTAAACTTACTTAACTTAGGAAATTCGAGTTGGAAGTCTTTTGAAAGGCATGTATATGCTCTCCCTACTTTGTAGGAGTCTAGTTGAATTAATTGTGAGTTGTAAAATAGAAGACTCGGTTTCATTAGTCAGTTTAGTTAAATTAGTTCTCAAACTGATTGAGAGAACAAATAGTGAGTTAGCAGTTAGTGGTGACACTAATGAACTCCACCAGTGCTACTCTAGTTAACTGAATATTTACTCATCAGAAACTCATGCATGTCGATTCTGAGATAGACCTAGTTGAGACTAGAGTGTAGGGACAGTGTCTTGGACCGATGAAAAACTTGGTATCTATTGCCATGCTTGAGGATAGAGTCTATGATGTGATCTTTTCGAAAGGAAAGGCGTTCCTTTGACACATAGCCATAGGTCAAGTAAAGAAGATAGGGATTCGAGTTCAGAATCTCTATAAGATAGAGGTAGAGGATTGTGTTGCTTTGAGTTCAAAAGTAGAAAAGATGTTGAGTTGAGATGTCGACAAGTTGTGGCAGAGGTGATTGGGCCACTTCCATCATGGGGCTTTGAATATATTGTAGCGAATCTTTACTAGCCTTCCCAAAGGTATGCTTGAGCAAGTTGATACATGCAAGGTTTGTACTTTGGGAAAATACACCAAGTCTTCCATTGGAGACAAAGATAGTCGAGCAGAGTCTATGCTCGAGAGATTCCATTCATATGTGTGTGGGCCAACAACATCCACGACCAAACACAGGTATTATGTTATATTTTTTTATGACTATTCTCGTAAATGTTGGGTATTTTTTATGCAGAAAAAGGATCAAACTTTCACAAAGTTTTGTGAGTTCAAAGCATCAGTATAGAAAGAGACTAGCAAGAAGGTTAAAGCTCTACAGAGTGATAACAATGGTGAGTATGTATCCAATGAGTCTAAGAACTTCTGTGCAGTGGAAGGGATTAAACGAGAGTCGATGGCACCCCATAACCCTCAACAGAATGGGGTTGACGAGAGGAAGAACATGAGCATCGTAGGACCAGCAAAGGTGATGTTGTATGATCAGGGATTACCACTACACTTGTGGGTTGAGGCATGCAACATATCAATTTTTGTTGAGAACCGTATCCCATATCAGATACTTGAGATGAAGACACTACATGAGGCTTTTTCCGATTAGAGGCCAGATGATGGTCACTTTAGGATTTTTAAGTCATTGATTTATTGCCATGTGAGAAAAGATGGATGGAAGAAGCTTGAGCCAACAACAAAGTTGGGGATCCTTATGGAGTACACTGATACACCCCACAACTATCGGGTGTACATGTCAACTAGTCAGATGACAGTGGTTCACAGGGATATCAAGTTCGACGAGGAGAAAGCTATGCGAGTATCCCTTGAGAGGGAACTTGAGCTAAATGCAGATGAGGAGCTTTTAGCTACTAAGGTTGATGTGCCTCAGATTGATGTGGAGCAACCACATGCAAAGGTTCAGAGAGTGGAGACATCCACCAAAGAAGAGTCTTCCAGAGAGGGAAGAAAGCGCACTAGAGAGGCTGACAAATTGTTGGATGATGCATGGGAGAATGTGGGAGAACCCTCTTCTCAGAGTAGACATAGGAGGTCACCACAGAGGTACATTGGATACATGGCACTTATGGGTGCATGTGTTGTGACAGAGCCATCTTCCTTTTAGGAAGTAGTGCAATAGTCAGTTTGGGTTGATGTGATGGTGGAGGAGTATGACTCCATAGTTTGAAACAATGTTTGGGATCTGGTCCCGAGACCGGAGAACAAGTTAGTTGTGAGCTCTTGTTGGCTTTACAAGGTAAAGCAAGTTGTAGATGATAGTGTGGAGAAACATAAGGCCAGATTCACGGCCTGTGGCTTTTCACAGGTAGAGGGGATTGACTATGATGAGACCTTTTCTCCTATTGCAATGTACAAATCAGCCAGATCTATTTTGGAACTATCAATACATATGGGTTGGAAGATCCATCAGATGGATGTGAATACTACCTTCCTCAATGGCATGATTGAGGAAGAGGTGTACATAGAGAATCCCGAAGGTTTTCAAACCTTGGACCATGAGTTGCATGTGTGTCGACTCAAGCGAGAATTGTATGGGTAGAAGAAAGCACCTCGTGCTTGGTATACCAGGATAGATAGCTATTTCACTAGGTTGGGCTTCATGAAGAGTGAAGCGGATGCAAACTTGTATCACATAGTGGTGGAAGGTAAGTTGTTGATCATTGTAATTTATATAGATGATCTTATACTGACAGGTGATGAGCAGCTCATCAAATCTTACAAGGAGGACCTTGCAAGAGAGTTTGAGATGAAGGACATGGGGCTCATGCATTAATTTCTTGGCATGGAGGTACGGCAGGGATATGGGGAGTTGTTTGTATCTCAGGGAAAGTATGCCAATGAGATACTCAGGAGATTCTGCATGGAGAGTAGTAAACCCATGAAAACTCCTCTAGCTAGTAACTGGAGGAAGAAGGATGCTACTTCAGGGGAATTGGTGGAAGCTACTGTTTACAGGTAGCTTATGGGTTCACTCATGTACTTGGTGAACACATGATCGAATATGTGCCATGCAGTTAACCAGCTTATTCAAGTGATGGTTAGGCCTTCCAAGCTATACTGGAAGGTGTCAAAGCATGTATTGAGATACCTCAGAGGCACTAATTAGTTTTGGTTATGGTACAAACAGACAAAGGGAGTGAATCTTCAAGGCTTCACTGATGCATATTAGATAGGGAGTCCATCTGAAAAGAAGAGCACATCAGGAGTGATCTTTAGTATTGTGTTAGCGGAAGTTTCTTAGTACAACAGGAAATAGAGATCGGTTGCACTCAGTTCAGCAGAGGTAGAATACATGGCTACAAGTCAGGAAACATGTGAGACTATCTGGATGAAGAAGATCCTGGTTGGTTTGATTGGTCAACAAATGGATCTAATAGTGATTTATTGTGATAATTAGAGTTGCATCAAACTCTCTGAAAATCTAGTCTTTCGTGATCGACCAAGAATATTGATATCTGGTATCATCATCTCAAAGATTGTGTATTGATGTGGATCATGTTGTTAGATTACATTCCCATAGAGGAGAAAGATGTTGAAATCTTGACAAAGGTATTGTCAAGATGTAAATTCGATTTTCATAGAGACAAGATCGGGGTAGTTGATAATCCATTTCTTGTTGAGAGGCGGTGTTGAGAAATGGCAACAAGAAATTCCAGTTTAATTTGTCCTTGAATTAAGATGTAAAATAAATTTGAATTATATTCTCATAGCAACATAAAATAGTTAAATTAAGTTTATTAAACTTACTTAACTTAAGAAATTCGAGTTAGGAATTCTTTTGGAAGGCATGTATATGTTCTCCCTACATTGTAGGAGTCCATTGTGAGTTAATTGTGAGTTGTAAAATAGAAGACTTAGTGTCATGATTCAATTCAGTTAAATCAGCTCTCAAAGTAATTGAGAGAACTAATAGTGAGTTAATAGTTAGTGGTGACACTAATCAAGTCCACCAGTGCTACTCTAGTTAATTGAATACTTACTCATCAAAAACTCATGAATTTCAATTATGAGAAAGACCCAGTTGAGACTAGAATGCATGGATAGTGTACTATTTGTTTTATATTTTTCTGAGTTGCACTGATAGTGCATGCAATCATGAATTTATCCTTGATGGATTGCGCTATTTTTAGAGGCGTTATTTCCCTTCAAATACAAGCTATCCTCCATAGAAATTACACATTGGGATATAGACTTGGAGAGCTTGTGAAGAGGCTAAGATTTGGCCTTGAGCTTGCTTATGAGTTGGAGAGTGAATTTGCTGAGTGTTGGGATTTTTCTAAAGAGAACAAGCATTGTAATTCCATCTTGATTTTCTGGATTAATAAAAAGTAGATAGTGGGGTTTTGAGTTGTGGCTTTCCCTAGATATTTATTGTGTTATGTTCCTTTGATTCTCTTCCTCTATTGATTATTGTTTTCTCTACGTTTATGGGCTTCCAAAGTAAAGTGTAAAAGTATATTCTTGTCTCTTGCTTTAGAAAATTGCATTAGCTTGTGAATCTACAGGATTTTATACACTAAGAGTGTGTGTGTAGGTTCGTCGAACTGAGGTATAGTTGCAGGATCATCTAAGAGATCATTCACGTTGCACCATTTTTGTGTTGAAGGTGTTCGAGAATCTTCCTAACTGCATGAGGAAATATTGTCTCAATGTTCAACAACTAGTGGTCCAACAGGTGTCACAGGTAAAGGCTCATCTAGATCAGCATTTTAATCTAAAGTAGCATCTACATACTCATCAATTAATGGTGAGGAAAAGTTTGTAATGGGTTCATCTAGTGGTGCATGTAAAGCGTGTTCTTCAAAATATACACAATTTTCGATAAATATCTCTTCAGTGTTGGTATCAAGTAATCTATACCCTTTGACTTAATCACAATATCCAACAAACATGCATTCCTTGCTTTGAGGCTCCAAATCCTTTCTCTTCTCTATAGGGTTGTGGCCGCATGCTCGAGATCCAAAAATGTGGAAATGACTAACTTCAGGTTGCATGTTATTCCAAGCCTCAAAAGATGTTTTTCTAGTAATAGATTTATGAGGAGATCTATTATGGATGTATTAGGCATAGTTGATATCTTTAGCACACAATTTTTATGGAAGATATCTTGCATGCAACATTCTTCCTCTCAGCCATCCCATTTTGCTGCAGAGTGTAAGGAATTGTATGTCTGCTTCATTACAAATATTTTGGATATATTTGTCAACATATTCCTTCATATTATCTGTGCATAGGATCTTGATGCATATTCTAGACTAACTTTCCACATGTGCTTTGAAAATATTTTGATGTTGAAAAACTTTAGACTTAAGTTTCAAGAAATAAACCCAAGTGAATCTCATATAATCATCTATAAATGAAAACACATATTTTTCTCTTCTCATTGGAGGTACTAGAAAAGGACCCATGAGATGACTATGTACAAGCTCCAGAGGTGAAGAGGCTCTCCATGCATGCTCCTTCTCTAACTTGTCTTATGGATGCTTTCCAAGAGAACATCCATTACAAACACCATTTGAAAATTCAATGGAAAACAATCCTTGAACAATCCATTTCTTGCTAAGTTTCTGCATATATCTTAAATTCAAGTGCCTAAATCTCTTATTCAAAATCCTACTTTCTTCATTTGCATGCATAATTAGAAAAATAGAATCTGATTGAGGAAAAAAATCTAAAAATGTATGCATACGAGATTGATCATTTACCTTGCTAGGTGTAGTCATTAAGTTGGTTTTCATATCATAAATGCTCACGGAAGCCAGGGTAAATTCCACTTTCCTTCTAGTGTTAGTGTGTGTCATCTAATACACTAAAAGAAAATCCACAAAAATCCTTGGACTATGCAAGACATTCTCAAAACCTCCATCTTCAATTTGCACTCTTCCTTGTCTAGTTGTTTCAACTACAAAATTGTCCTCTTTGAAAATAGGAGGTCCCGATTATATATGTAGAGAAGAAAAACATTCCTTTTAAAAATCAATGTGATGTAAATATCTTGAATCGATGATCCATTCCCGTGGTGTAGAATGAAGGTCAATAAAAGCATGACCATTACCCATTGTTTCTAATGGTTTTTCCTCTATCTTCTTCTTGGCACTTTTTGGAATGTGATGAGAAAGATTATTTTGTTGAAGAGTCTTTTCCCTCAAATCTGTCAGGCCAGGGTAACTCCAGGCTTAATGAGCGAGAGAAAACTGATATTCTATTCATTAGGTAATCTACATATATATATACAAATAAAACGGATCAGTTCATCTTCTGGATGACTGTCCGGTTCACCCATCCGTTTCGGATTAGGTGTCAACATTCCCCCCCTTAATCTGAAGGGATGTCGGTG
>APFE030857392.1:0-11244 GCA_000404065.3 Pinus taeda
GAGCTTGGAAGATGAAAAGAAATTAGTAGAAGTAATGCATCAAGGTGAGAAACAAAAAGCTAATAGATTGAATGACAGGATCCACTAGCTAGAAAAATAATTCTCACTAAAGAAGCCTTTGACCCAAGCAAAGCAACATTTGGGCCAATATCATTAACTTAGTTAATGATATTTGGCCATCTATACAGGGAATATTGAACAAAATGATTTAGTGAAGGAAGCCACTGATGCAATTCAAAAGGTAAAAGCGGATCTTGTGGAGAAACCAAAGGAAGCCTCTAAAGTAATCAAATTTCTAAATTCCTAAAACAAGTATGAATTAGAGGAGCTTGGGATAACTCATAGAACACAGACCATTATAGAAGTAAATAAAGTTATCACCAAGAGAAATATGACGATATAGCTTGAGGAGAAATGTCAAATCATGGAACTTGGGGTAAACAGGTTTTTTGACAAGTTTGAAGTATTGAGACAGAAGGGTTTGCCTAATACTTTGGTAATAAATGATAATCTAATGACACATGAAGACTATGATAAGAAGATGGTAGAATTAGCTAGAGAAACTTCCAACACTTCATCCATGAGAGGTGTGCCAACAGGAAAAGTGCTCCTCTAGACTTTCAAAATCTTCTTTTACCTCGAGCATGAGGTAAATCACCTGTTTGTGAACAAGCCTAGATTTGCCAAATATATAGAAGCAGATGAGATTTACTGGAGGATGATGAAAATCAAACTCCCAGATGAAGAAACATGGGAAAAATGGTGTGACATACTATAAAGGATGAAAAAAGAGAATCAGGTGAATGATAAGTAGGTGAAAGGAGCAGACAACGTGAAAGAGAATCAGATCTAGTAACAACAAGCAAATAAAAAGGGACAAATTTCAATAACCTAAAAAGGTGTCGCTACCTTTTTGTATAAATATATTTATTTTCCTAAAATAAATACTAGTTAGTTGACAAGATATTTTTGTAAAAGTATTGTATAAATGCATCTTCCATTTGAAGTATTAGGGGGTGGATTTCTGAATATTTCTGTAGCTCACTAATCTATTACCTTATGGTTATTGTACCAACTTCTAGTTGACAGACAAAATAAGCTATAAAGGGACTTGTTTACAGGATTCATGTGTTGAGTTATCCGAGTGAATTACAAATTGCATTTGTTGATGTTATTTTTCTAAAGTATTCCATAAACTCATATGTGTTCTAAAATCTAAATGTTATAACTGGAATTTTACTACACAACTTTCTTAAATATTACTCTTTGTTTTTACACTTACATGTTTTCTTCTGATATCTAGTTTAGAGAATGCTTAATTGCCCTCTCATCCTCATTGATCTTCTTCATCCTTATTCAGTATCCGGTCTGAGGAATTCTTAAATGCTCCTTTATCCTGATTAAAAAATCATTTCACCATCCAACCACCAGATCTCATATTTATCTTGCCCTGTAACATTTTCTTTATGGTTTGTTGTTTTCTTTTTCAAATCCATATTGACTCAGCCCAATGGAAAATGAAAAAGTACCTATTCATCTAAGTCAGTAATTCCACCAACTCAACCAAAACCAACCTAAATCAAGCATACATAACTAGCCTGAAATTCTATTAGTAAACAAAGTTATATCATATAAAGAAAGCCCTCGCTGAGTTTAGGAAGTCTAGATCCTAAGCTCCAAAGTAGGTTTGTAGTTCAGAAAGACCACCAAATTAATCAATGATGAATTTGAAGTTTTGAACCTCAAAGACGACTTTTTGCATAAGGGATTAGCCCCACTAGAAGACCTCTTTGGGTCCAATGATGTTGCTAAAAAACCTAAAATGGAGCCTCTACGGTCAAATATAGAAGAATGAAACATAGGAACAAAAGAAAATCTTAAGCTTATCAAGATATCCAAGACAATACCCCCAGCTCAAAAGCTGAAGTACACTGGCTTGTTTAAACAATTCCAAGATGTCTCTACCAGGAGTTATGAAGACCTCAAGTCTAATGATACCAACATTATCCAACATAAGATACCAATTAAATAAGATTAGTAACCCTTTAAACAAAAGCTAAGGAGAATTAACCATGTTCTTATGCCATTAATAGAGAAAGAAGTAAAAGGATGTATATGCTCAAACCATAGCACCCATCAGATATTTTGATTGGGTCTCTAATTTACTCCCCACCAAAAATAAAACATGAAAAATCAGACTCTGTGCTGATTTCAGAAACTTGAACAAAGTATCACTAAAGGATAACTATCCCCTCCCTAAAATGGATCACATTCTCAAGAGGGTAGTAGGGTCATCCATAATTTCATTACTTGATCAGTTTTCTAGATACATTCAAATCTTACGTCAACTTGAAGATCAAGTAAAGACTGCGTTCATCACTCCCCGGGGAACTTTCATGTATTTGAAAATGCCCTTTGGATTAATGAATGCTAGAGCAACATTCCAAAGAGCCATGGACATAGCCTTTTCAAAGAAAATCCATGAATTTTTAGTCATATACCTAGATGATATTACAATGTTTTCCAAGTCAGATAATGAACATCTAGATCATCTGAGTAGAGTATTCATAAGATGCAGAAAGTTTGGCATATCCTTAAACCCTAAGAAATCACTTTTTGGATTAGAAGAAGGAAAACCCCTAGGACACATAATTTCAAAAGAGGGTATTAGAATTGATCTAGCTAGAATAGAAGCATTCCTAAACAGCAGTCATCCTAGGAACATTAAAGAATTGTAATCATTCTTAGGTAAAATAAATTTTCTTAGAAGATTCATTTCTAACTTAGCAGAACAAATTAGATATTTGAATAACATGTTAGAAAATGATTCAAAACTTAAGTGGATAGTGGAGGCTAAGTAGACTTTTAAAGCAATCAAATAAGCCGTAACTAAAACAAGTGTCCTCATAATTCCTATTTTAGCAAACACTTCATAATTGTTTCATTTGCTTTGGAGCACACCATTGTAGCAGTCTTGTTGCAAAATAATGATGAGGGTTATGAGATACCCATCGCTTTCTTTAGTAAATCTTTGAGAGATGCTACATTAAAGGAAAATATAATGGAAAAACAAGCCCTCACTTTAGTGAAAGCCATAAAGGATTTTAGAGTATATATTCTATACTCTAACATAATAACATATGTTCCAAACTCAGTTGTAATGGAAATTCTAACTCAAAATGGGCCTGATGGAAAAAGAGGCAAATGGGTTAAAGGCCAAGGTAAGGCCAAACTCATAGCTGAATTGAATTGTCAAGCCTTAGACATAAATTTCATTATTGCCATAAATGATTAGGAAGAGATGGTGACTCAACAAATTAGTTAAGCTTTCATAGATTCACCGTGGTATGGAAACATTATTTTCATTTTTCTCAACCTACAAGCTCGTCTCGGTTTATCCAGAACTAAAAGTAAATTCCTAAAAATGAAAGCAATGAAATATTGTATCTTAGATAATGTTTTATTTTGGAAAGATAACGGTGGCATTTTGTTAAATTGTTTATTAAAAGATGAAGCTCACAAAGTCATGCAAGAATTTCATGCAGGGGATTGTGGGGAACACCTATACTGGAAAACAACTGCTGATAAGATTTTTAAGGGCAGTTTTTTTACTGGTCCACCCTTCTTGTATATGTTCGAAAATATGTGACCTCCTGTCACAAATTCCAAATATTTTAAGGCAAGAATAAACTCTTACCATTACCCCTCAAACCTATCTCAGCAGAAACGCATTTTCTACAATGGGGTTTAGACTTCATTGGGGAAATTCACCCACCCTCCTCTGCCCAGCATAAATGGATTTTGACAGCCACTGACTACTTCACCAAGTAGATAGAAGCCATCCCTTCTAGACAAGCCACACACACACAAACACACAGATATATCTATATATATATATATATATATATGAAAATAAATTATGTGCAGCTTGTCAAAAATGCCACAATTCATGATGATCACACAGTTCAATCTTTATTAGTCATGCTTTAAATTTTATGTCAAAATAGTTAGTGAATAAAGATCTGACCAAACCATTTAATCTTTCCAAAACATTAGTTAGGTAGAGAATAAAATGAGCTCATGAGTTTAATCTGAGCCATTGGAAGATATAAGGTTAGAAATATCTTAGTTTTCTTATCAAAAGAAAATAAAAAGGGCCACCTAATAAAGGAGATAAAAAATGCTAGGGTAAATAAAGGGTAGGTAAAATAGGTTTTGTAATGCATAAAGTTGCTAACTCAAATGCACCTTAAACATGCTCAATCCTATGTTTCATGAGGAGGAGGAATTATCAAAGAAGTAGGACATTCACAAAAGTTATATATTACTTCGGGTATTTACCCAAAAGTTCTATATAATATTAGTCCTAAATATTAAAGTTCATTCACTAATTTCCCCTCATTCACTAAACCCCTTACATGCCTATTTTATTAATTCCCCCCCATTCATTTTCCCTTCACACTCATTCCCTAAGTTATTTGTTTCATAACTTACCCCTTATTTACATATTCCTGGAACAAAAAGTTGGTAAATGTGCTATGTGTAAACAAGCTTACTACTAAGAAATCTATTGGCACATCTCATTATCAATTGGTATATGGGATGGATGTTTTTTTTCCATCCTAATTAGGAGTACCAATGATGACAATGATTCAAGAGCTGCAAGCACAACCAAATGGCATCCAAAGTAGGATAAACCAAACAATTCATTTACAGCAAACTAGGGAAGAAGTTTATATCAAATCCCAAGTAATTCAAGAAAAAATCAAGAATATCTTTGATAAGAAAAATAAAGCATAAGATTTCTATATAGTTGATCAAGTACTAAAATGGGATTCCAGAAGGGAGGACAAAGGGAAACATGGGAAATTTGAATTTTTCTGGAAAGGCCCATATGTTATTTATGGTTACAAAGGCAATAGCGCATTTTTATTAAAAGAATTAGATGGGGCAAACTTACAAAGTGGACGAGTTAGTGGTCGAATGTTGAAGCACTATTTTCCACTAGATTAATCAGTAGTTCATCAGTTCTATTCACTGTAAATACCATAGCAAAGTTTAGATTGGAGTGGTTGATAATCTTCTGAAGTCGAAGCCTGAAAAGGGAATGTTAAGCTTTAAAAGTTATAATATCATATGTTTGAATAAAGGAGACCATAGAAAGTAGTTCCGTGTAAAGCACAATCATAGTTCCAAGGGAAATGATCAGAAAGTTCTTGACATATCACATGGAGATGCCATCCCCATGTGGAGCCATTCTTAGGTTCCTATAATAACAGGGATGATAATTTTGAATTGACTGTGTTAAGTCATGTAAGATTGTACATACCTTTGCTTCTTGTAATTGTTTTCCATATTAAAAAATGAAAAGAGGGTATGTACTAAAACAAATTATAATATATATATAATTATATATATATATAATATATATAATATATATATATATATATATATTATTATATAATTCAAAGGACCAAAAGAAAGAAGATAAAATAGATATGAAATATGAACCCCACAAAAAGAAACAAAAATAAATTTTGAAAGTGTTACATGTTCAAATTCCACTACCCTTAGTTTACTTTTTGCAAATAAAATTGTGTGCAGCTTGTCCAAAATGCCACAATTCATGATGATCACACAGTTCAATCTCGATTACTCATGCTTTAAATTTTATATCAAAATAGTTAGTGAATAAAGATCTGACCAAACCATTTAATCTTGCCAAATCATTAGTTAGGTAGAGAATGAAATGAGCTCATGAGTTTAATCTGAGCCATTGGAAGATATAATGTTAGAAATAAGTTAGTTTTCTTATCAAAAGAAAATAAAAAGGGTCACCCAATAAAGGAGATAAAAAATGCTAGGGTAAATAAAGGGTAGGTAAAATAGGTTTTGGAATGCATAAGGTTGCTAACTCAAATGCACCTTGAACATGCTCAATCCTATGTTTCATGATCAGGAGCAATTATCAATGGAGGAAATTCACAAAAGTTATATATTACTTTGGGTATTTACCCAAAGGTTCTATATAATATTAGTCCCGAATATTAAAGCTCATTCACTAATTTACCCTCATTCACTAAAACCCTTACATGCCTATTTTATTAATTTCCCCCCATTCATTTTCCCTTCACACTCATTCCCTAAGTTATTTGTTTCATAACTTACCCCTTATTTACATATTCCCTTCATTACCCCTTCATTACTTTTCATTCCCTAATATTTTTCCCCTCCTAGAAACCCTTGTTCATTTGAAAATCCCTTTCCCCTTTACTCACTCCGCTTGATAAAGTCTAATTAAAGTATTGAGACAGAAGGGTCTGCCTAATACTTTGGTAATAAATGATAATCTAATGACACATGAAGACTATGATAAGAAGATGGTAGAATTAGCTAGAGAAACTTCCAACACTTCATCCATGAGAGGTGTGCCAACAGGAAAAGTGCTCCTCTAGACTTTCAAAATCTTCTTTTACCTCGAGCATGAGGTAAATCACATGTTTGTGAACAAGCCTAGATTTGCCAAATATATAGAAGCAGATGAGATTTACTTGAGGATGATGAAAATCAAACTCCCAGATGAAGAAACATGGGAAAAATGGTGTGACATACTATAAAGGATGAAAAAAGAGAATCAGGTGAATGATAAGTAGGTGAAAGGAGCAGACAACGTGAAAGAGAATCAGATCTAGTAACAACAAGCAAATAAAAAGGGACAAATTTCAATAACTTAAAAAGGTGTCGCTACCTTTTTGTATAAATATATTTATTTTCCTAAAATAAATACTAGTTAGTTGACAAGATATTTTTGTAAAAGTATTGTATAAATGCATCTTCCATTTGAAGTATTATGGGGTCGATTTCTGAATATTTCTGTAGCTCACTAATCTATTACCTTATGGTTATTGTACCAACTTCTAGTTGACAGACAAATAAGCTATAAAGGGACTTCTTTACAGGATTCATGTGTTGAGTTATCCGAGTGAAGTACAAATTTCATTTGTTGATGTTATTTTTCTAAAGTATTCCATAAACTCATATGTGTTCTAAAATCTAAATGTTATAACTGGAATTTTACTACAAAACTTTCTTAAATATTACTCTTTGTTTTTACTGTTATACACTTACATGTTTTCTTCTGATATCTAGTTTAGAGAATTCTTAATTGCCCTCTCATCCTCATTGATCTTCTTCATCCTTATTCAGTATCCGGTCTGAGGAATTATTAAATGCTCCTTTATCCCGATTAAAAAATCATTTCACCATCCAACCATCAGATCTCATATTTATCTTGCCCTGTAACATTTTCTTTATGGTTTGTTGTTTTCTTTTTCAAATCCATATTGACTCAGCCCAATGGAAAATGAAAAAGTACCTATTCATCTAAGTCAGTAATTCCACCAACTCAACCAAAACCAACCTAAATCAAGCATACATAACTAGCCTAAAATTCTATTAGTAAACAAAGTTAAATCATACAAAGAGAGCCCTCGCTGAGTTTAGGAAGTCTAGATCCTAAGCTCCAAAGTAGGTTTGTAGTTCAGAAAGACCACCAAATTAATCAATGATGAATTTGAAGTTTTGAACCTCAAAGACGACTTTTTGCATAAGGGATTAGCCCCACTGGAAGACCTCTTTGGGTCCAATGATGTTGCTAAAAAACCTAAAATGGAGCCTCTAAGGTCAAATATAGAAGAATGAAACATAGGAACAAAAGAAAATCTTAAGCTTATCAAGATATCCAAGACAATACCCCTAGCTCAAAAGCTAAAGTACACTGGCTTGTTTAAACAATTCCAAGATGTCTCTACCAGGAGTTATGAAGACCTCAAGTCTAATGATACCAACACTATCCAACATAAGATACCAATTAAATAAGATTAGTAACCCTTTAAACAAAAGCTAAGGAGAATTAACCATGTTCTTATGTCATTAATAGAGAAAGAAGTAAAAGGATGTATATGCTCAAACCATAGCACCCATCAGATATTTTGATTGGGTCTCTAATTTATTCCCCACCAAAAATAAAACATGAAAAATCAAACTGTGTGTTGATTTCAGAAACTTGAACAAAGTATCACTAAAGGATAACTATCCCCTCCCTAAAATGGATCACATTCTCAAGAGGGTAGTAGGGTCATCCATAATTTCATTACTTGATCGGTTTTCTAGATACATTCAAATCTTAGGTCAACTTGAAGATCAAGTAAAGACTGCGTTCATCACTCCCCGGGGAACTTTCATGTATTTGAAAATGCCCTTTGGATTAATGAATGCTATAGCAACATTCCAAAGAGCCATGGACATAGCATTTTCAAAGAAAATCCATGAATTTTTAGTCATATACCTAGATGATATTACAATGTTTTCCAAGTCAGATAATGAACATCTAGATCATCTGAGTAGAGTATTCATAAGATGCAGAAAGTTTGGCATATCCTTAAACCCTAAGAAATCACTTTTTGGATTAGAAGAAGGAAAACCCCTAGGACACATAATTTCAAAAGAGGGTATTAGAATTGATCTAGCTAGAATAGAAGCATTCCTAAACATCAGTCATCCTAGGAACATTAAAGAATTGTAATCATTCTTAGGTAAAATAATTTTTCTTAGAAGATTCATTTCTAACTTACCAGAACAAATTAGATATTTGAATAACATGTTAGAAAATGATTCAAAACTTAAGTGGATAGTAGAGGCTAAGTAGTCTTTTAAAGAAATCAAATAAGCCGTAACTAAAACAAGTGTCCTCATAATTCCTATTTTAGCAAACACTTCATAATTTTTTCATTTGCTTTGGAGCACACCATTGTAGCAGTCTTGTTGCAAAATAATGATGAGGGTTATGAGATACCCATCGCTTTCTTTAGTAAATCTTTGAGAGATGCTACATTAAAGGAAAATATAATGGAAAAACAAGCCCTCACTTTAGTGAAAGCCATAAAGGATTTTAGAGTATATATTCTATACTCTAACATAATAACATATGTTCCAAACTCAGTTGTAATGGAAATTCTAACTCAAAATGGGCCTGATGGAAAAAGAGGCAAATGGGTTAAAGGCCAAGGTAAGGCCAAACTCATAGCTGAATTGAATTGTCAAGCCTTAGACATAAATTTCATTATTGCCATAAATGATTAGGAAGAGATGGTGACTCAACAAATTAGTTAAGCTTTCATAGATTCACCGTGGTATGGAAACATTATTTTCATTTTTCTCAACCTACAAGCTCGTCTCGGTTTATCCAGAACTAAAAGTAAATTCCTAAAAATGAAAGCAATGAAATATTGTATCTTAGATAATGTTTTATTTTGGAAAGATAACGGTGGCATTTTGTTAAATTGTTTATTAAAAGATGAAGCTCACAAAGTCATGCAAGAATTTCATGCAGGGGATTGTGGGGAACACCTATACTGGAAAACAACTGCTGATAAGATTTTTAAGGGCAGTTTTTTTACTGGTCCACCCTTCTTGTATATGTTCGAAAATATGTGACCTCCTGTCACAAATTCCAAATATTTTAAGGCAAGAATAAACTCTTACCATTACCCCTCAAACCTATCTCAGCAGAAACGCATTTTCTACAATGGGGTTTAGACTTCATTGGGGAAATTCACCCACCCTCCTCTGCCCAGCATAAATGGATTTTGACAGCCACTGACTACTTCACCAAGTAGATAGAAGCCATCCCTTCTAGACAAGCCACACACACACAAACACACAGATATATCTATATATATATATATATATATATGAAAATAAATTATGTGCAGCTTGTCAAAAATGCCACAATTCATGATGATCACACAGTTCAATCTTTATTAGTCATGCTTTAAATTTTATGTCAAAATAGTTAGTGAATAAAGATCTGACCAAACCATTTAATCTTTCCAAAACATTAGTTAGGTAGAGAATAAAATGAGCTCATGAGTTTAATCTGAGCCATTGGAAGATATAAGGTTAGAAATATGTTAGTTTTCTTATCAAAAGAAAATAAAAAGGGTCACCCAATAAAGGAGATAAAAAATGCTAGGGTGAATAAAGGGTAGGTAAAATAGGTTTTTTAATGCATAAGGTTGCTAACTCAAATGCACCTTGAACATGCTCAATCCTATGTTTCATGAGGAGGAGGATTTATCAAAGAAGCAGGACATTCACAAAAGTTATATATTACTTCGGGTATTTACCCAAAAGTTCTATATAATATTAGTCCTAAATATTAAAGCTCATTCACTAATTTCCCCTCATTCACTAAACCCCTTACGTGCCTATTTTATTAATTTCCCCCCATTCATTTTCCCTTCACACTCATTCCCTAAGTTATTTGTTTCATAACTTACCCCTTATTTACATATTCCTGGAACAAAAAGTTGGTAAATGCGCTATGGGTAAACAAGCTTACTACTAAGAAATCTATTGGCACATCTCATTATCAATTGGTATATGGGATGGATGTTTTTTTTCCATCCTCATTAGGAGTACCAACGATGACAATGATTCAAGAGCTGCAAGCACAACCAAATGGCATCCAAAGTAGGATAAACCAATCAATTCATTTACAGCAAACTAGGGAAGAAGTTTATATCAAATCCCAAGTAATTCAAGAAAAAATCAAGAATATCTTTGATAAGAAAAATAAAGCATAAGATTTCTATATAGTTGATCAAGTACTAAAATGGGATTCCAGAAGGGAGGACAAAGGGAAACATGGGAAATTTGAATTTTTCTGGAAAGGCCCATATGTTATTTATGGTTACAAAGGCAATAGTGCATTTTTATTAAAAGAATTAGATGGGGCAGACTTACAAAGCGGACGAGTCAATGGTCGAATGTTGAAGCACTATTTTCCACTAGATTAATCAATAGTTCATCAGTTCTATTCACTGTAAATACCATAGCAAAGTTTAGATTGGAGTGGGTGATAATCTTCTGAAGTCGAAGCCTGAAAAGGGAATGTTAAGCTTTAAAAGGTATAATATCATATGTTTGAATAAAGGAGACCATAGAAAGTAGTTCTGTGTAAAGCACAATCATAGTTCCAAGGGAACTGATTAGAAAGTTCTTGACATATCACATGGAGATGCCATCCCCATGTGGAGCCATTCTTAGGTTCCTATAATAACAAGGATCATAATTTTGAATTGATTGTGTTAAGTCATGTAAGATTGTACATACCTTTGCTTCTTGTAATTGTTTTCCATATTAAAAAATGAAAAGAGGGTATGTACTAAAACAAATTATATA
>APFE030857394.1:0-11134 GCA_000404065.3 Pinus taeda
AGAAAACATAATCAAAATAATAAAATACATCGAAATAACCAGAAAACAAATAATGAAATATTGATGAAAACCTATACTATGAACTTAAAAATGCTCAATAAATTTTCAAGGGAGGAAACATCTTTCAAGAGAGGAAACATCTTACCATTTTATGAAAGGATTCACATTTATTCACTCACTTACGAGCCACTTTGAGCTAAATTATTAAAGAAATAAGAATTATATATATATATAATAATGATTCATAAACAAAATTATATTTTTATTTATAACTTATTATATGACAAATATTTAGATATTTTTTAATTAAATCGTGTAAATATTACTTAACGAATAAAATTTTGTGTGTATACCCAGTGGTATTGCATTAATAAAGTGTGCATGGAATCCTCTTACACCATAGGGAGAGCACAATGAATAAAATAAATTTGATTTTATTGCTTTGATTTAAATGTTTCATGTCTTGATTTCATTTCGAGAATCAACTCAGAGAATCATGAGAACGAAAGCAAAGTAATTGTGATAATAGGCTTGATTGAAATTCTCCTTATTATTGAGGACTGGAAGGCAAAGGAACATATCTTTTGGCATAATATACCATCTTATCTTTGTAATTCCTTTAGCATAATATACCATCTTATTTTTGTAAGTTTTTCATCCATCTCATAAATAATATATTGAATAGTATATACTATGCTAGTAAGAAGTATTGCATATTTATGAAATGGTATTTTAATGTGAATTTTATATTGCATACTATATATTATATACTATAGTAGTAACAAGTTAGTGGTATTTTAACGTGAATTTGTTTCTTGTGCTATAATAGGTATTTATATGTATGGTGTTTATTTGATATGTATGGTGTTATTGAGTGATAATTGAATTCCAATTTTAAAAATATTAGTTATTATTGAAAATATATTTATAATAGTTAATATTTTATAATAAAATATGTTGTTTATTAAAAAAAGGAAATTGAGTTATTTAGCATTTAGTAAGTTATAATATAAATATGGATCTTTTTTTTATTGATAAGTGTGATAATTAGTATTATGAGTTATATTTTCTCAGCAAAGACTATCCGCGATTAATAAAAAGAGGAAAAATATTTATAGAGAGGTTTTAACCTCTGAGGGGGCTGTAGCCTGCCCTCTACCTAAAAAAACTATTGCAGGTGTCCTGATGCCTGACCTTTACATATTTAACTATAAGAACCATAGGCAGACTGGTGATTTTTATAAAATTCAGCTCTGCACTAAGCTTACAAAAATACCTTGATCCCTTACAAAAATATTGACCTTTAGAAAGGCTATTACATTTCCATTGAGTCTCAAAAAACCTGTAGACCAAGAACAAAACCATAGAGAACAAACAACAGAATGCAGACGAAGAACAAACCATAGAACAAACAAGCTCTTAATCCTGCTGAGGAGAGCTGGCATCCTTCTCGCTTGCTCGGTTGACCCAGGTAACCATGAGGTTGTCTTCTACATCCATCGCGCTGCGTCCTGGGGGGAGAACAAGGTGGAGGATGTTCCCGGAAGTACTTGTAGGCTCACAGTCCTTGACGGGCTCCTGTGAAGATGAAGGCTGGTGCCGAGGTATTTCTTGCTGGCCATCATCGCACAAAATCCCCAAAGCGTGGAGGTCATCCCCAATTGGGCTTTCCTGATGAGCACTGGAATTGTTGGAATGAGCCTGCTCACTAGATGTTTCCTCCGAACTAGCAGGCTCTTCCTCTAATTTTGACTCTTCCTCCTCCTCCAAAAAGAGCACCGTTACAACAGCAGAGATGAGCGGCTTGTTCAGCTTGCTACGAAACTTAAAACGAGCTGAATGGAAAGAGCTGGTGAGAGAGGGACCAGAATTGTCTGAGGCAGGTGAGGTGGGCGGTACAGAAGCCAAAGGTTCTATGCATTGCGGGGCAGAGCCTCCACGACTGCTAGAACCTCCCCGTGACCCAGTATGACTTCCACGTCTTGGCATTCCACGTTGGCGAGGAATGGTGGAATTCAGGTGATGAATGTTCAAACAGAGCTCCTGAATTTGGGGGATGAACAGCCAATTGCAAGATAAAGACCAGACACTCTAGAACCAGACTCCTTCCAGCTCAACCCAATTATTAACTGATGAAATCCACAGCGCCTGCTCTGTATTGACCAGATACGCTATGCCCATACCCCAAACAATGTCAAGCAACACCAAATTCTTGTGCCAGACACCGAGACAGAGAATGAACTTAATGTAACTAACGACAACAGTATTCAGACATGGGGATAAACTAAAAAGAACAAGTTCAAACCCACTGGACCCTCTTACCAGTCTAGAACCAACAGACATATACCTGACCCAGGGAGGCTCCCATGCACTGCTTGCTGCCCTGGAGCTCAATCGAATCCTTAAAAAGAATATATAATTAGTTATCTTCTAATAAATGATTATTTTTTCTTATGCATACATCTTATTGATAACATGGTGATACTTCTTGCTAATAATATTGGTATTTAATATATGCTCAATTTTTCTATTTGATTCATGGCTATTTGAATATCTTATATTATTGTAATCATTTTCTCATTTTTTATAAGTTAACCTAAACACAAACGCTGTTTTCAATTTTACAATAGGGAATTATAAGAAACAATAATAATAAGTATATAAAGATTCGGATAAAAACATATTATATATTATATAAAAACAAAGTAATCAAAAATTATTTTAAAAAATATAGTATACCAAAAAGGTCTATCAAAAATATTGATATATACCAATCAAATACAAATATTTTTATTTAAAAAATTGGTTTTTCTTTTAAAAAAATATAATTAATAAGAAAAATTATAAAAGAAAATAAAAACTTATTAAACCCGCAACTTAATAATTTGGAATAAATAAGCCACAAACAGGAAAGAAAAAAAAGTTTTTTAAGTGGTTTAGAAAAGATTTTCTTTGGTAAATAAAAAAAAAAAACATAATCAAAATAATAAAATACATCTGCACAATAAACAACATAAAAAAATAATGAAATATGGATAAACAACCTATACAATGATCCTAAACAAGCTTTAAATTCATATGTTAATAAATTATCAAGGTAGGAAACATCTTACCATTTTATGAAAGGATTCACACTTATTCACTTACTTACGAGCCACTTTGAGGAAATTTATTAAAGCATTAAGATTTTTATATATGATTAACGAACAAAACTATATTTCTATTTATAACTTATTAAATGCTAAATATTTAGACATTTTTTAATTAAATCGTGTTAACATTACTTTACGGATAAAATTTTATTTAATGATAAATTAACATATTGTGTAAGAGGATTCCAAGCACACTTTATTAATGCAATACCATAGAGGGAGAGTACAATGAATAAATTTGATTTTAGTGCATTGGTTTAAATGTTCCATGTCTTGATTTCATTTCGATAATCAACTCAGAGAATCACGAGAATGAAGGCAAAGGAATTATTATTATTGCTAACTGGATGATGAGTGGAGAAAGACTTCATGACGTTCACACGCAAAAGAAACTGCGGAACGTATAATTATTTATCACTTACGACCGCAACACGGTCGTTTTTATTCACCCGCACGCATCCATGCGGTGTTTCTCAATCATTCTTGTGAAATTGGACACGCAGTGTCTCCACCGAATTATCAATAACCACCCACCTATTCTCATCACCGTCAACATAAATTCCAAGTTGCGTACAAACAAGTCTGCAAATGCAGGGGCAGTAATACACATTGTAACCATCTCCATCACTCGCCTTTGCAATCTGAAACAACGAAGATGTATCCGAAGCTTTGATGAAACGTTTCGTGGTATTAGCATCATACTCCTCAGACCACTCAGTGGATTGAACGCAAGTAGTCACAGCCGCCGTCTTCACGTTCAGAGCGACGTTCTCTTCCACAATTACCGACGAAAAGTTTGCGCTCTGACCCTTAAAAGGCGTGAACACCACAGGGAGTCCCCTCGATTTCTCAGAACTCTCTTGGTCCACATACATCGGACAGCTGTTATTCACGCGCAGCTTCAGTGCCAATCCACCGCCACTGCTAGTTACAGCCGGTAAAACGTAATATTCTTCCCCAAACAGCACAGGATGCCCCTCAGCATCTACCACATTTGGGTGGTCCGGTGTTTCCACAGCACCCTGCACCTGCAACGGCAGATTAATGAACAACATAGTTACTGCTACCATTTGGATTAACAGCATCACCTTTCTTCTCGTTCCCCTGTTTCCAAATTTACACGCAAAACACATTAGCATTTTAGTAACTCACAAATTATAACGCTAAACATAACTAATTATTGTTGTATCAGTCCATAAAGATCAGTAAGATAGGGGGCCAATAAATACCAAGCTGATGTAGAAGCCATAGCGATTGCAACTCCTGTGATTGTGGTTGTACTTTTATTGATCTTCAAATGCTCCTTTTGCAGTGAAGACTTAACGAGATATATATAGATATATATAGATATATATCAACAAACTATATTCAAAAGCACCATCTTCCTAGG
This sequence comes from Pinus taeda, assembly GCA_000404065.3. Taxonomy (NCBI): domain Eukaryota; kingdom Viridiplantae; phylum Streptophyta; class Pinopsida; order Pinales; family Pinaceae; genus Pinus; species Pinus taeda. The sequence goes on from APFE030857394.1 coordinate 4,543, forward strand.
TATATATAGAGAGACAAAAAGTAATGATGCAATAAATATTAAGGCAAGGCCATTATTTGGATTACTATCACAAGCCGTAGATGCTGAAAATTTAACAGTCAAGCTGTCATTTTGGACTTTGAATTTCAATTACTGCATATGTTTGGATCCAATTTCAACTCTCTACCTTATTGTGATTTGAATTATCAACTTCCCTGACTTCGAAGTGGAAGTTAAGTTACTTGGTGCACCTATGTGCACACCGCTTCTGCGTTGAAGGCACGCACGTGTTGTTCGTAGCAACCAGAGATCTCATGTTTTCAAAAGCCCTGGATTCTTCATTGTTGTGTCATGTCTTATCCACAGAGCAATTTAGAAGACAAAATCATAGGAGATAAGGAGCAGTTGTTAACATCCAACAACTAGTAGAGTCGGGTTCGGCAGAATGTCAAAATGAATTAACAGCAGCCAAAGTATGACAATATTTTGGCAGCGAAGCAAACCTAGAAGTATCCAGAAGTATCTAACCGTGTTGACCATTCCGACATGATCAGGATAACTTGGTTACAGTTTGATTTTATGATATCATTTTTAACAATTGTTTTGCCTCTCGTGTAATGTTTTTAGGAAGTCCCTTTCAACCAAATCTCTAGACTGCTGGTCTCGTTTCGGGAGAGGATAAACATGGTGGAAAAGATTAAAACCTACGTGGGCTCATACAAATCCCGCATGCTGTATAATCAGTTTCGTGTATGGCAAGCTAAAACATTAATTTTATTTATTTATTTATTGGAATATATAATAGAAAATCTACTCAGGATGCAATGAGTTAATTGGTTTTAGAATAAGTTTTAAATAAGCCTATTTTAGAATAAGTTCTAAATTAGGTTTGGAGTATGTCTTAAAATTATTTTTATTTCGCGAAGAGCTCATTTTTTTTATGTAAGGAAAAAAGTTAAAGGTCCAAGACCTAGAGGCAGCTAGTAGGAATTAATGCCTTATCCCTTACTGACCACTAGCAGTTAATTCCAAGTGGTGTGGTTTTCATTAAATAATTCTGACGAGTCAACCTATATTCTGTGATAACCCTAATGCTGGTTTGACTAATGAGTTAGAATAGATTTCCCGCTATTATTATTGTTATTCAAAAAAACATATCATTTAAAATAATTCACTATATAATGCCTTCCCCCTCACCAACCACTAGCAGTTAATTCCAAGTGGCATGGTTTTCATTAAATAATTCATAATTCACTATATAATGCCTTCCCCCTCACTGACAACTAGTAGTTAATTCCAAGTGGCATGGTTTTCATTAAATAATTGTGACGAGTCAACCTATATTCTTTGATAACCTTAATGCTGGTTTGACTAATGAGTTAGAATAGATTTCTCCCTATTATTATTGTTATCCAAAAAAACATATCATTTAAAATAATTCACTATATTGGAAGTAATGCTTCCATGTGTGTCATGTGATTTAATGTTGTGATTGTGAGTGATGAGGCATTATTTTAGATGTAGTTATTTTCTTATGTTTGTGAGTTGTCTCTCAGTCGAGTTATACATTCACCTTCTTCGGATCTTATCATCTAGAAATTGGTGATCTACAACAATATATGTAATTTGTTATGTGCTCAATAATAATATAGGAGTATGATTTCTGTTGTGCGTAATCACTCTCTACTCGCTTTCAAATTTTTTTCATGGTAGCAAAGTAGGTTCAACCATGACTCTCTAAAGAAAAGGTTGTGATTATGAAATTTTAACAATGTTAATCCCATGCATAATATAGGGGTGTGATTTTTGTTGTGTGTAATCGCTCTCTACTCACTTTCAAATTTTTGTCATGGTAGCAAAGTAGGTTCAACCATGACTCTCTAAAAAAAAGGTTGTGATTATGAAATTTTAGCAATGTTAATCCCATGCACATAGATTAGTTTAGTGTGTGATATTTTTGTGATCTTATGTGTGTAGATTTGTAGATCTATCCATTGTTTACAACACCTTCAAGCATCAGCAGATCCTTCCGACTTCTTGCATCAAATTATCTAGCAATTCCTCTGAAATCTCCTTTGTCGTGACTACTTCCAATATGTAGCTTCCCAACTACTAAAACTAGATCCAACTGCTTGACGAATATCATTCCAACGCTTAGTCAAAAATTTTGCGCAGCAAAGTATTTCCAACACCAACCAAGGGTCATCTAGCTTCATATCCAATTAATTGGATTTCTACTATCTGATTTTTTAGCTATACATGGGCCAAATGGGTCATATCCTTCCTCCAAATTTAAGCACTCATATGTCCCTACAATGACCAATGAATGTTCTTAAGGTGGGAAGATCTTGCAGTGAATCTAGACAAGATAACAAATAGATTTTAGGTCGATATTCGCTATAGGCAGATCAATAGGAAGTAGTGGAAGCCTTAATTTGGAGAAAATCTTGTTGATTGAGGAGGCGTCAGTGAGGGAGTTCAATCCAAATTTGGAAAGGAGTCCACCACTCAAATCCCAACATGATTTTTGTTGCTTTGTTGGAAAAGCAACTGATTTTGAGCCAATTATCAAAATTTTAATCCACTTGCTATTGTTGATGGGTAGATAATATATTTGTATATAAAGAATGCAGGGTTATCACAAATTATTATTTTTCATGTGCTATAATGAAGTTGTGTTATTTAAATTAAAAAGAAATAAAGATGTAGAACCACAAAGCACATACCAACTATTGAGCATCCTAATGTGACCCATCATGCTCCGGGAGCATTAGTTATGGGTTGTTCTTAATTGGGTCAAGTTGGTACGACCTGCTGTGCTCCAATAGGCTCAGCACAAGTTATTTTATATGAGGTCAAGTTGTAGAATTATTTGCTGAAGACATTTTGTACCTAGACTGTTATGCTAGATTACCGATGTATACTGCAGAGGGTCATGGATTCAAAAAATGGTGGCAGTTCCATAGTATGTTTCAATATCGAGACTGTCCTTCGGGAGGTTGAGAAGTGCCCATTCTCTAAAGTACGTCAATGATGGCCAGAAATGATTATGTCTTAAATGGATCATGTGGGAAGCTCGAAAGTGTGGTGAAGAAAAGAGCGGAAACTGTGAGGTTTCAGAGCGGATATGAGTTTCAATGATGACCATAGCAAACAAAAAAGATGCATATTGTTGTTGTAATGTTTTTCTGAATATTTGTTACATTTAAGCATTAAGGGAGGGTATTGAAAGTAATTCTTCCATGTGTGTGATTTGATTTACAGGTTGTGATTGTGAGTCCTGAGGCATTATTCTAGAAGTAGTTATTTTCCTATATGCCTGAGTTGTCTTTGAGTCATTTTGAGTCATAGATTCACCTTCTTTCGATCTCATCATCTAGAAGTTGGTGATCTACAAATATATATGTAATTTTTTATGTGCTCAATAATAATATAGGGTCTCATTGGTGTTGTGTGTAATTTCTCTCCACTCACTTTCAAATTTCTATCACATTAAACATAGAAAAATACATTTATTTCTTTACATTCTAGTAAAACTAATTCTTCCCTAAACCAAATCCAAACTTCTTATAATAATTGTAAATAATTATGTATCATTTTGGTATTTTAGAAAATCTCCTCCGTTGTGAGCAAATTCAAGGTTTTTGATGTCATAAAAAGTTGAAATGAATCGAAATGTTTTTTCCAAATGAAAGAAAAGGAGGTTAACATGTTTTGATAGGTGACACAGATGGCATGTGCCCTTTTTAGTCACTTTAGATACCACTTGTAACAACCCATAATTAAAATATATAATTAATTAGATCAATTTATGTGATTAATAATCAACACACAACTATTCAATTATTAGTATAGAATTTTTGAAAACCACAAGTAAAGAAGGCTTACCTATAGCAATGATATACCTTACTTCTGATTTCATAGTTGTAATGCTACCCAGACCTTGCTGACCACAACAAAGTTTTGGAGACAACTCTCCACCCAACCATACGCTTAGTTGCACATAATTTTTCTATAGTTGGTCACTCGTAAGCTTTCAATCAACTATTACTGCTAGTGAATATTAATACTAAGGAATCCTTTGTCTCACAACACTCTCCTTCCAAAGGTTTGAATAATGCTTCTCATCTAATTTTTTGTCCATTAAATAGAACAAATAGTTCCAAGAAAGCAAAAGGATTGGAAAGGGATCCGCATGCACACAATTCATGTGTCTACATGCCCATATTTATTTCTTTGTTTTATTTTTACTTAATTCAATTTTTTTCTTAATTTCAACTTTTGTTTATTTTATTCATTTTACTTTTGTTAAGTTTACTTTTACTTCAGTTTATTTATTATTTTACATATTTACTATTATTATATCTTTCTTCTTTATTTATATTTATTTATTTTGTTGTTAATATCTTTCTTTATTTTTATTTATTATTATTTATTATTATAATATATTTTGAGGCATTCAAAAGATCACTATATCAATTTTTTTTTTTTGAAATAAGTTAACATTGTGTTTATAGCTTTTCTATCTTATAGTATAAGACCTAGTTCCTTTTCAATTTTTATTATATATAATTATAAATAATAAATAAAATAAGTGAAAATCATTATAAATTTTTAAATAAAAATTTATTTTATATAATAATTCATTTTATTATTAAATTTTTTGGAAAACTACTTTTATTATTCAATGTCTACTCTCAAACCAAAAAAGCAAAACAAAACACACAAACTAATAATACGAAATCTCTCCACAAAATTGCTAATAAGTGTGAATAAATCTAGAAATGGTTAGAAAATGTTACCAACTGAAGTTTAACCTAATCCGAATAAGAACTTGCAAATGAACAATTACATAAAATATATTAGATGTGTTTATTGACAAGTAATTTGCATGTATGGTATAAATTTATGAAAGAGTTACGCATATGTATAAGAGTTCGAATTATGAGTGATTATTGTTAGCATTCGAAGATATAAGGATCTCTCCATGTGTCTATTTTTTTTTCATTTTTAATTAATTTAAATTTGTGACTATTGATATCTGTAATGTAATATTGTGTAAATTATTTAATTTGTTTAAGTGTTATAGCAAGATGGTTTCCTCCTCCATTTGGTGAGGAGAGCAGAAGAAAGGAGCTATCGCTCTTCATTGAAATTTGGGAGCCGCCATCTCTCTAGACAGTTGGGCCCATAAAGAGGGCCGGCGGCAGTAGCCGCCGTATTATGATTTTTCAAGTGGAATTGGTGGAACCCCGTCTTTTCGTGTGTTGGATCATGTTTGCGGGACTGCAAGGCCAAGGTAAATCTCCGTAGATTTCGCTGTTTTGAATTAGTTAGTTTTGTTTTTGTGTTTTTTTTTTTAATTAAATTAAATTATTACCTTATCTCCGTCGATTTCGCTGTTTTGAATTGGTTAGTTTTTGTTTTGTCTTTTTTAAATTAAATTAAATTATTACCTGACCTTAAGGTAAGGTAAACTCACCGTAAGGATAAATGGTTAAAAAATTTAGACGTTTAGAATAAGGTTATATTTGTTTGGGGGATATTTTTATAGTTTTGGTTTCTGTATTTTAATTTTAAAAAATAATAAGATATTTAAAAAAAATAATAAGTTTAAGACATTAAACAATTAATAAAAATATATTGTATAGTGTGAAAGTAGAGTCGAAGATTGCTTCGTAGTTATGATATTTTTTTTTGTTATTTCGCTATCTTTTACTTGCTATCTATAATTTGTTTTGTAAAATATTTTAGAAATGTTTTGTTTTTTATTTATTGAGAAGAGAAGAGATTATGACAAAAAAAATTATGGATGTATTGTGAAATTTCTTTTTGGTTCAAAGATTAACTTAGAGTAAATAGGAATAGTTTGAATGATTTTTTATCTTTTACTATATCTTATATTTGTGGGTAGAATTTATGATTTTTTTATTTATTGAGAAGAGAAAGAGATTATGAGCAAAAATATTATGGGATATTTTATTGAATGGTTTGAAATTTTTTGATTCAAGAATTAACTTGAGTAAATAGGACGTATTGTTTCTCATTCAATAAGGTTTGAATGACACCATTATGACTACCATTGTAGCAACAACTAAAGTTAAAGAAACTTGGGATATTTTAGAAATGACGTATGGTGAAAGAGGGAGCACCACTTATTAACATGAAGTTGAGGCATAAAACATGGTAGTTGATGAAGTGACTATAGTGATAGAGAAAATATAAGATTTTGCTATTATACAAATAATAGGAGGTGTCACGCTGTCAAAGTAGAAGAAGATATACAAGTCACTGATACTATTGTTGTCCTAAACACTTTATAGAAGTTTTTTGAAAAAAATGGCAAAAAAAATGTGACTTCATACAAGATGCAAAGTAATGTGAAGCCCACTATGCAAATATAAATGTGGATGGTGAAATTGAAGTTCAAAATAAAATCAAAACTACCTTTGTAGTGGTAACAAAATGTGAAGAGAACCTAGTGGTGACTATTGAACTTCATTATGAAGTTGAATTAAAATTTCTTGATGAGTGGCTTATCATGCCCTTATATGATCAACTTGAAAGTTGTAAAGGAAAAATTGTCATAACTACAACATGAAAATGAACAAAA
>APFE030857400.1:1223-22558 GCA_000404065.3 Pinus taeda
GTTCATGCTCATTATTTTATGGTACTGATATGCAAAAATAATTCAAAGTATAAATAAGGAAGAATTGTTAAAAGGACTAGGTAATACTGATTCACCCCCCCTCTCAGTATTATTTCCAATAGTGTCTGTGGGTCGTAGAGTAGGAGAAGGCTCTACAGCTGAGTGCACAGAGGCCTAATAGTCCGCAGCTGAGTGCGTGGACCCCTGCAGCTGAGTGCGTAGGGTAGGTTGAGTTTATAACCATTGGGAGAATCAATAAAGAGAAGTTATGCTATCATTTTGTGTATATTTTCCTGGTTTAATGCATGATTGGATACAATTTGCAAGTATACTATTTATTTACTGCGAACACCTGTATGAATGTTTTGTATTTCTAATTATAACTTAAGACAATCAAGTAGGTGAAGGTAATTAATTAACATTAGAAGATAAGTAAGATCTTTGGTATTAGCGCAGAGTGCACACAACCCCTGGTTAGCGTTGCGCGAAGGCAGTGTATCAGGCCACGAGGAACGGGAAATGCGCAGATCGACCTGTGCACAGGAACAAATAGAGAACTAGTCCTACCTCTCAGACATATCAAGGGTGCGGAAACCTGGTTCTAGCACCCTCCCGTACTACTTTGGGTGAGAACTCAGTCCGCGCTCCGCGAAATATTGCCGAAAGGGCCAGTAGTACAGGGATTTGTTTGGCTAATTAACTTTGAACATGGGTCAAGCCCCAACAAGCCAACAAATGGTTCTGTTGTCGGGACCGGGATCTGCATAGAGATGTCTGATGTCGTATCACTGGAATCCGATAAAGAAAGGAATTGAAGATTGGTTGGATAGAAAGATTCACGAGTTTGCAGCACACGAAAATGGGAATCTATGACTATCAAAGGAAGAGTAGTTAGATTTCTACTTGTACATGGAGATCCACGAAATTTTCTTTGCATCCTTCCCCACTGAGTTGTACGAGTGGATCATGAAACTAGCATATGGTTAAGGAAGGTGTAAACTTGACAAACCTATTGAGTGGACTCCAAAATTGGTGCGTAGATAAGCTCCAGAAGATAAGATTGCGCGCGCTCTCGATCATTGGCTCGATCGAATCATAGGAGGATTCATCACTGAATTCGTAGTAGATACGTCATTCAGGTATAGCGAACGATGCTTGCTCAAGGGACCGCGAGATAAGTACGTTAAATCTTTGAACACTTGGATTAAAATGCTACTGTGTGAAAAGCGGGTTATGCGAATAAATTGATGTTTGGGGCTACGTGAAGTGGGAGAATCTACAGAAGCAAAGGTGGCACAAAACTAGAGACTAGCCCCTTGATTTCACCTCCGCGAGGGGGAGAAGAAGAGCTTGCGAATGTCTCACAAAGAAGTGCAATCAATCTGATAAGACAGAGAATTCCGTGCATACCACCTCCACCCACACCACCACCAGTTTCACCGTCTTCACCCCCGTTTTCACCCATACCACCTTCGCCACCACCGTGAAGCAGTATAGCAAGCATGATAAAGATACCGGTGTTTAAGGGATTAGGGAATGAAGATCCTAACCAATTTTGGTTCGTAGTAAAACTTGTATGGGAAGCACAGGGAGTCATGGACGAAAAAACAAAGAAGGCAACATTGGTCAACGCTTTGCAGGATCGTGTGCTGACCTGGTATATTAAGCATTCCAATGACAATCCAAGTGGAGGGATCATGGATATCCAAGCTATGCTAAACAAAGAATTTAGCAGGCCAAAGTCCAAGGCACAGTCGATCATTGGATTCAAGGAGATCGCAATGCTACTAGGTGAGAGCCCGTGGGAATTGGATCAAAGACTGAAGTGCACAATCCACGAAGTGAACATGACATTAACAAATGGGCAACACCACGAATGGTTTGTAGCATCGTTAACACTGCATCTACGGAACGCACTATCGCAACAAAGGCTAACCACTGAGGCTGAGGCTTTGGAGGTCATGATGAGATTGCACGAGACTCCAATACAAGATCCTAACCTGGGAGTTCAGCAGACTACAGATAAAGAAGCCCATGATTCTCCTTCTACTTCTAATCTGTTTGGTCCACTCCATATTGAACGCCTTAATGGTGAGTCTGTCATTTGACCACACCCTAAAGGTGTTCTTTGAAACCCATCTTACAATCCGAATGCCAGAGCTGTGCAACATTACAATATTGTTGAGGATTTAGCTCAAGCACCTTTAGTGATGTCTGCCTTGGAGTTTCTTCAATCCTATCCAACACAGCGGAAATCACTGTTGTCTACTATAGGTTCTATTGATCCTTCTGATTTGGGTCTGATTACTTTTGATCTTGAGAATCATGTATGTCGTCTTCCTCATCAGATCGCTTTTCTGATCTAGGTCCTTATCAAAGGAAAGATGATTCATCGAACGGTTATTGATGAAGGTGCTTTGACCTACATCATGTCAGTGACGTGTTGGAAATCCATTGGCTCTCATCCTCTTAACCAATCTCCAAACACCTCAAAAGCCTTTGATGACAAAGGTTTGCAACCTTACGGTATTCTCATAAACTTATCGATTACGTTGGAAGGCAAGACTGTTGAATTAGAAGTAGAAGTTGTAGATGCCAATCTCAACTGAAACCTTCTTCTCGAGCGAAGCTGGACTCACGCCATGTTTTGTGTAGTGTCTTCTTTTTTCCATGTACTTCATTTTCCTCATGAAGGAAAAATCATCGGTTGATCAACTTTCTTTATTTTCTTCTGGTTCGTCCAACAATAATGTTCCTTATGTGGGAAAGATTGAGATTCCTTATGAGTGCATGGGTGTCGGTCTTTCCAAAGACTCCGCTTTAATGGGTACCTTTACTCTCCCACTTCTGCATGTTCATTCAGTCAATATGATCTTGGATTCCACAGATCCTTGGATTATCCCTTATGAATATCAAATTGACTCTTTTGGCACCGCTATGCCTTTAAGTCCATTGGAGATAAATTATCAAGAAAATGTTTTAGCTTCGACGACTTATTCAGAAAGTTATGTTGTCTTTAGTGTAAACCTAGACACTTATGTTTCGTCCCCTTGGCTTAGTTCTTGGGATTCTCTGGATCCTTTGAATGGGACATTCCCCACTGATGAGAGTATTGTGGAGGTTATGTCTCTGGAGGAATTTCCATGGAACGGTCTGCATCATCGTTCTTCCTTTCTTCCTCGCCTCAATGAGATGACTTCTTTTCCTGAAGCATTTGCTTCTCATCCTTTTACACCTTCGTTTCAAACGCTTGTTCAGGTACATGAAATTTTATCGAAGCGTAATATGGGAAACATCACTATTATGATGCATATTGACATTCCCGTTAAGCTGGGAATTGTCGAGAACATCCATATTGGGGTTTCTTGTTCTCCATATGAGATCAAGTTCTATACTCAACTTTTTAAATAATTCCTTGACATTTTCACTTGGTCATACGAGGAGATGCCTGGTATTGATCCAACCATAGTGGTGCATGAGATCTTGACGTATCTTGGTGCTAAGCCTGTTCAAGAGCATCTTCGCCTTGTGGACCCTCGAAAGGCTGCTTCTATCAAACTAGAGGTAGAGAAGCTTTTGAAAGCAGGTTTCATTTATCCTATTCCATTAATGTATTGGGTATCCAATATCATCCCTATTGCCAAAAAGCAGGGCACGGTACGTGTTTGTGTTGATTACCGCGATATCAATTGCACATGTCCAAAAGACAATTATCCTACTCCCTTTATCGACCAGATCATCGACAAATGCAGAGGGAGTGAGATTTTTTCTTTCATGGATGGATTTTCTGGTTATAACTAGAGTAACATTTCACCCCCCGATCAACATAAAATAGCCTTTATCTATCCTTGGGGTACTTTTTCTTACAAAAATATTCCTTTTGGTTTGAAGAATGCTGGTGCCACTTTTTAGCGAGCAATGTCCTATGCACTGTGACATTTGACATATTGTCCAGCCATACCTCGCCAATTTTCCTGCTCATTCGACTAAATGTCGTGACCATCTAGATCACTTAAGAGCTATCTTTTTACGATGTCGACATTATAATATCTGTCTTAATTCACACAAATGTGTGTTTTGTGTTTATTCCGACCAACTCTTAGGTTTTGTCATGTCTTGTGAAGGGATCAGGATTGATCCTTTGAAAGTTGAGGCCATAGTCAGTCTAACCCCTCCTTCATCACTGCTACAATTATAGAGCTTGCAAGGAAAAGTTGTTTTTCTCCATCGATTTATCCCGAATTCGCTGAATGTGCCAAAGGTTATACTCACTTACTTAAGAAGGGGATCCCTTTTATTTGGGACGAAGTTGCTCAATAATCATTTGATGCTTTAAATAAATCCCTGATTAGTTCTCCTTTACTCCATCCCCCCGATTATTGCCGTGATTATTTCCTGTATTTGGCTGCAATTGATAACACTATTGCTATGGTGTTAGTTTAGGATGACGATGATGGAAATGATCACGTGGTTTATTATCTGAGCTAGAATCTTCTTGATACTAAGTATTGTTATGCTCATGTCGAGAAGCTTTCTTTGGCGTCGGTTCATGCTGTCCAAAGGTTTCGCCACTTTATCCTTTTAAGGAAAACCGTTGTAATTTATGATTGCAACCCCATGACTTATATACTGTCTCTTCAGTTACTGGGGGGAAAATAATCCAAAAGGATTGTCATCCTACAGGAGTTTGATTTGGAATTCACTACTACCAAATCAAATAAATCACTCGTCTTTGGTGAGTTAATCTGTGCTCTTCCGTTTGCTAGCACCCCATCTGATTTTACTGAGCAAATACCTGATGAAACACTGTTTCTGATTAGCACTCTTGCCCCTGGTATGGAGATATTATTGTTTATCCACAAACCTAAACTTTCAGATCCGTGTTGTCTCACTTGGATTGACGCCAGATTCAGCATCAGTCCCAACCCTATCGGATCCTCGGTGATACCTTGTATTGGGTTGGTGTGGACTCTGTCCTCCGTAGATGTCTCACCCTTGAAGAGGTTGAGCGGGTCCTAAATGATTGTGACCTTGGTGCCTGTGGTAGTCATATGTTTAGATATGCCACTGCTTAGAAGATCCTTCGTGCCTTTATTTCTAGCCTTCTATCTTCAAATATTACATTCTGGTTGTCCAAAAATGCCAAAAATGCCAAATTTTCAATGAAAAACAACATGCCCCACCCACACCCCTACACCCAGTAATTACCGTTGGCCCATTTTCCAAATGGGGCATTGATTTCATGACATGTAACCCTCGCTCAGCTTGGTGGGGGGGGGATGGTTATATTATCGTTGCTATCAACTATTCTATGAAATGGGCCAATGAAATGCCTACATACAATGCTGACAGTATTACTACCACGCAGTTCCTTTTTAACCACGTTATAGCACATTTCGGTGTCCCTCAAGCTAGCGTGACTGACCATGGATCACATTTTCGTCAGCACATGATGGAAGAGTTAATTGCTCGATTGGGCCTTCGCCGTGATAGCTTGACTCCATATTATCCACAGGCTAATGGCCAAGTTGAAGCAATCAATAAGGTTTTGATTATTATGCTTCAGCATACCATTGAGAAGCACATTAAAGATTGGCATTTAATGCTTTTCCCAGCTCTTTGGACTTATCGGATCTCTGCTAATACGACCACTGGATTCACTCCATTCCAGCGGGTGTATTGTTTAGAGTCAACTCTTCCAATAAAATGTGAAATCCCCTCGCTTAAGCTAGCTATCAAACTTCTTCTGGATACCTTGCCTGAAAAGGAGAGGCTACTATATCTTGAGAGACTTGACTAGACTTGTCACATCGCTGCGATGATTATTGAAGCTCAAGAGAAATGAGTCAAAGCTCATTTTGACCAAATCATTTCTCGTTGCACTTTTGCTGAAGGTGACTTCGTCCTTCTTTATGATCAAGCCAACGATAAGTGGGGGGAAGGCAAGTTCGAACCTATGTGGCATGGGCCCTACATTATCAAGCGTGTATTACAGAAAGGTTCCTATGAGCTATGTGATTACGAGGGAAATGCATTGTCGTAGCCTCGTAATGGGTTGTATCTCAAAAAGTATTATATGTAAAATTTGTATGATAAATTTTGTACATTAGTGTGCGTTTTGATTTTTTGGTGTGTTTGTTTTCTTTGTAGACATATGTTTTTCTACTTACCTTGTGTTCCACTCGATTTGCAGATGTCATCAGGTCATTTCATTGGTTTTGATGATGGTGCTTGTTGTAGCACACAAAACCTCTCTTTCGCAACATGGGCACTTTACGACCCTAATGGCGAGCTGATCAACTTACAAGGTATCTGCCTTGGTCAAATAACCAATAATATTGTTGAGTATAGTGCAATTATTGAACTCTTGTAAGAAGCAGTTTCTCTTGGCATTAAGGATTTAGTTGTTAAGTTTGATTCACAACTCATTGCGTTACAATTAAACAATCATTATTCAATAAGAAATCCAAAAATAATGCATATTTATCTACATGTTAGCTTGCTAGAAATAAATTTTGATTACATTACATATCAAGATATTCCACGTAATTTAAATACATTAACTGATGCATTAGAAAATTTTGTTCTTGATAGACATTTGCGTCATTTGTAAAATTGAATCATATATATATATATTATATAGATATCGTGTTTGCTGGAGTATTTACATCAAAATGTGAAAAAATAGAGTGTTCTGAGACACTTGGCTTTCAAAGCCTACAAAATGTGTAAAAGAATAGAAGAGCTATCAAACTGCATAATGCTCATGGTAGCATGTGACTGCTCTGATCACTCGGCCTAACAGACGATGCAGTCTTGCAGAGACTTTGACTGTATGTCTCTGCCAGCATAGTGGAACATCATCAATGGTGGCATAATATGGAACCCCTCGAGTGATTGCCTCTAGGTTGCACTCCATATTGGCTAAGGGGTCAGCCCCTTCTTCGTAGTTTGCAACCACTATCAGATGGGTAGCTCGCCGTGCTATTGGCAACATGCCTGGTGGTCTTTCTAGTCCCACATCTGCACATTTGTCATAAATTGAGTGTTAGATTACATTCTCATAAAAATTATAAAAAACTTGAAAAAATCCAAAAAACAAGTTTTTACTTGCATCGATCCACTGCTCGCCTTGTGCCAGAAGTAGATATGGATCCCCTCTGAAATCTGTGTCGACATAAGCATAATCATCCACCATAAGTAATTGGAATCCAAGCTATGCAAAGAACTATGGAGGGTAGTGCATATGTTGGCCCGTGCCTCCTCGAGGAATGAGTTGGCTCCATTTCACGAGCCTCAGATCTTAGGGGGCAGGAGGTGGTACTTCTTCCCACTGTAACCAGAAGAGTGGTATTAACTCCAAAAAGAAGGTGACTAGTACGAAACCAAACCCAAACTTCTTCAGGTGTCCGTGATTTCCCTTGGTCAGTTGGCGCTTGTGTTCACCAAAAGACCTCCACACCAGTTGAAAATGGTGGGGGTCAAACAAGAAATATCTTACTGGAACTGAGACTTGGAAGCCTCATGAAGAGGTTGCATGCCAGATACATGCACAATGGTGAACAATATTGTTCTCAGAATGAGGTTATTTGTGATAATTGTAATTTTCACCTCGCCTCCGCTCGTTATCTCAGTACCATGGAAATATCTATGGACCAGACTCCTAGTAATTTCACCTCCTTGGTAGGATATAAAGAGTTGAATGGATTCCCCTCAACGGGACAATCCCATGATGAAGTAAATTTCCATTTCTTCTAGTTCCAGCTCCTACCCTTTGATGATGAAGATCTCGCAATCTACATCCCAAAGCTAATTAGATAAGGCAATAACTCCATTTGTGCCCTCAGCCCTGTGGTCTAAAAGAATTTCAGTAGGCCACAATCCCTCAAAGCATTTATACATTCTACATATTGAGATACTTGGTGATCCTCAACCTCATGACCTCTTTCTTTCCATTCCACGACCATATTTCTTCTACGAAAAACATATAAACACCTTTTAGTGTGTTTTCCATGGACACTATCAACATTTTTTGCTTTAAAAATGGGTTTTTTAATTTCTAAAAGTCGCCTCGGTGCCATCGTGCCTGTTTTTAAAAACAATGTGATGGCATTGCGAGAGCCTTTTAGGCTCAATTGCAACCATCGCGGGTTTGATGACCATACCCGCAATGGTCACTGATGACATAAATTTTAAAAATCCTTCTTTTTAGCTTGAAATCCACTGTTAAAATTGCATAAAAAGGTAGTGAAATGCAAGAGGAGGGATGAGGCTCTTACCTATCACAAATGGTTCATAAAATGATGTCTTGGTTCTCCCGCAGAAGCCACTAGAAAATCAAGGAAATTTGGGCATAAAATCACTTTCAGAGCTCAGTTGGTAAAATGCTAAAAAATGAAATTAGTTTTTCTTATTTATAAGTTTTGAAAGTCATTTTCTCAAATATTTTTATAATATTTTAATATTTTCTCGATACCAGTGATGGGTGTGTTTCATGTGTAGTTATAGGTGCCTTCAATGTGAACAATGATCATTATTGATCGATTCTTGTAGTTTTATTTTATCTCTTTTTTGGACTTCGTAAATAAACAAAAAAGGAACCCCCCTAGAATCATCTTTCAACTCTTTTCTGACTCTAAAAAATTGAAAATATTGCCAAGTAATTGTCGTTTTGAACTCGTTAAAGTAAATGAATCGACACCACCTTAGTATACGTTTACCCCTTTTTTGGGCTGAGACTGGCTATTTACGAAAATGGTACACCATGGTTGACATGGTCAAGAGGTTCCCTCGGATATTGTTTTCTACCTTTTCGGGTTCGAGGGACAACTTACAAAAAGGGACATGATGGAGTTTTCTTTTTCATTTCTTTTTCAAACTCTCTAAACATGAAAAATATGCCGAGTTATTCTTTTGTCAAACTCATTACGAAAGGCTTGTCACCATGACGGCTTGTCACCATGACGGCTTGTCACCATGACGAGATCGAGCTTCTCCTACCTAGGGCTCGTAAAACTTACTAGGATGGATTCATTCGAAGAAGGAACTTACATGACAAGCATATGCTATCGTCTTCAAGCTTGAGATAAAAATAATTGGGGTACTCACTATAAATAATTGGAAGAAATGAAGATGAGACATCACTTGTATAGAGACCATGTCACTCTTGAACATAACACTTTTATGCTCTCTTGTCGGGTTTGGGATATCCTCACTTCTTCACTTCTTATCCCGGGTTTGGGTGATCCGTCTTACCTCTCATTTGACTATTCCACAATGTCATCATGAACTTTAGTCCCATGTTGAGTCAGATGCTACCACACTTCAGAGTTGTGTCACCAATATGTTCAAGAGAAGTGCAATCTAAGTTATTTACCTATACGTTGTTTGAGTCATTGCTATAGTCCTAAATATTGTTACACTTTATTCCTTGTTTCGTGTCGATGATGAGGGATTCATCATTTCCCTCCTTCGATGGGTCACTTCCTGTCGACTTCAGCTCACTATCTAGGAAGATGACTTAGGAACTCCCTTTCAGTACCTTAGAGCTGGTATGCCTTAATGGTCAGTTCTTTGCATCCGATGACAGGTCTTCATCATTGGCCTTCGATTGGGTGATTCCACGAGTGTTCGACCTCAACTTCTTTATCACATTCATGGATTATATTGTTGTACATTGAGGGCCATTGTCATTATTGGTGGTTCCTCTCGTACCTATTAATGGTCCACATCATTGGCTGGAAATCAGGTGGTTTTCTAGCATGTTCGACTTCAACACGTTTATTCACATGCTATTATTCGTACATTGATCGGGTCAGGATGGAGCACAAGACCCTAAGTCTTGCTATTATGGCTTAGGCTGCATGGAGTTTTATGTTATTCATGATTGTACACATGATTCTACTATACGAATGGTTGTGACGATACCATGAGACAATACTTATGTTGATCCTTGTTATCTAGATGGTTGTGCCCATACCATGGATCTTTTTATATAGTCTTCATCATCTGGATGGTTGTGTCCATGCCATTGATTCATGTCTTAATCTCAAATATTTATATGTATATGTGTCCTTTATTTGTAGGTATCCTGACAGTGTGCGTCTCGTCCTTTCCCAAATCTCATAAAGCATTTCAACCATCACTCCTCATTCTACTTTCATCCTTTACGGGGCATCTATTACACAATATTTTTTCACACCTCCTGCACTTCCCTGTGACATACCCTGAAGTGCCCGAAACATGATCATTATACAATATACTCATCAATGTATACAACTTAGATCCCTCCTTTAACTTTGCCTGGAAAATATATGGAGCTTTCCCTGAAGAAATAGCTCATGAAACCCTAAAATGAGAATCATTTCCCTTATGAAGCTCAAAACTGCAACGATCGCATGTTGTACCTTGTTAAGTAGTGATGGAATTGCTCCATTCTCTCTCATACTTGCGATGGTCTCAAAAAGGAAGTTTTCCCAAAGAGTATGAGAAGCTTTGTGCTCTAGAAGCTTCCAGAGCAGCGAGCTGGAGGTGGTTTCGCATAGATGAGGTCGAATCATCCTAATTTGACCTCTTGGTCTCATCCCTATGAGCTACCTCCTTAAGATGTGGGCCTAATCATATCTTTGGTGGAGGTCCAACTCCCTCTCCCAGCTTATAAATTGCCCCTCTACCTTTCCCAAATGGTTGATCAATGTCCATTTGCACCCTTATGTTGAGCTTATGCTAGAGGCCATTCATTAGACTTAGAGAAGGAGTGTTGGAAAGTTTCTTGGCTTGGACTTGGATTACCACTCAAGGAGAGCCTTTCAACATCAAGGCTATGGTTGTAAGCTTCCCCTTTATTCTTTAAATTCTAATACAACTTATGGTTCATCTTCCATATATATGTTCATATATGTACTTGTTTGATAGTCCTTGATCAACTAAATAGATTATAATTAGATTTGCTATCAGTTTTAGTATGCTTTGTTGTCTCATTGGTTGTTTGTGCAAGCACATAAGCATTGAAAGAATCAGGAACAAGACCTTGACATAAGCAGTTTGTGGATTTCAACAAAGGGAATTGGATTAGCATCAGAGCAAGACAGGCCTCCTCTCTTGTTTTATTTTTTAATCATAATCTAGGAAGATGTCTAGTTTATTGTCCTCTTAAGTTGCTAGACCCACTTATTGGGCTAGAGGGATCGTCTCTGTCCGCAAAGAGGTTTAACCTTGACAACAAGGTGCCTTGGTTTTCTTAGATTATGTTGACCTGGTGACATTCTTCCTAACATAGGTGATGGTAGCCTTTGGGGGTTTCTTCTAGTGATGTGACTTTATCAACCTTCATTCTCGTGGACTCTAGCTCCTCCTTTTTTATTGATTCTTCAATTATGATGGGGGTTTTTGTTGGTGTTTGTGGCTTCCCCTGCTTAATCCTAGTGCTCATTCTTGTTTGAAATAGAGGGGAGTCTACCTCTACATTTTCCTCTTGGACTTGATGTGTGTGCTCAAGGCAGCCAAGGCAGAAGTTGCCTCCTTTTCAGTGGGTCCAGGAGACAATATTAGGGATATCTGCTCATCTTCAAGTGCATTGTTTTTCTCAGCGTTGGCCTCTTCCTTCTATTCCTTCTCTCCTTCTTTCTTTCCTTCTTCCTTTGTTCTATCTGTCTCTGCCTCTTCTTTTTATTCTTCTTCTGTTTTGTTTGTCTCTGCTTCTTCCTCTCGTTCTTCCTCCTCTTCTTCCTCTTCTTCCTCTTCCTCTTTAGCGCTAGGGGTTGGGGTCCCACCATGTTCAAGGACTCAGGTTTCAAGGAAGGCTTCTCTGTCCATGTCTTTAAATGTGGACCAGATAATTGGAGTTCTCAATTGGCTTAAGGGATCTTCCATTATTAGCTTGATGAGACCATGGTGTGCTAAATGCTGGTGTTTCCCCTCTTTCACCTTTTGACTCATGTCCATAATGGATTGTAAAAGGAAATAAGGCACACTGAGCCTTTGGTTTTCATCCAGGTGGATGTTGGTGGCCACCCACCTATCCCACTTGGACCCCCACAACTGTCTCTTTCAGTTTTTCAGTTTTTGTAATTGTAGCACAATTTACTATTTTTAGCAGTTTTTCGGGTCCTGAACTTCCAGAGCCATTTTGAGGCCCTAAACGACGTTTTTTTGGGAAATATGGGAACAACATGGAACCATGGATTGATGTTTCTCTTCCCAAAGTTGTAGTGCTCGGATAGATATTTCTAACGAGCTATTGTACGTGTCAAACAGAGATCATATGTCAAATTTACGACCCCGGGAAATTGATGTACCAATTTACCCAAAAGGGGCTGATAGTTTGGCATTTCATCTTCTAGGGTTAGGTTTTTGGATGTTTAGGGTTTTCCATTGTTTCTCAATAATAAATAGGCCTTCGAGCCTCATTGTAACATAGTTTAGAGGCATGTAGGGGCCACGTCTCTTCTCAGAGGTAAGCTACCGTCGCCCTAGCTGGTTTATTTCCATTTTTGTTTGTAAGCATATTTCAGTATTTTACATTAATGAAATGAAGTATTATTTCAATGACATCTCTGTGTTTATGGTTAACTCTGTAATTTGTTGTGTTCCTGTTTAAATATGGATCAGTGGTATCAGAGGGGTCCCCAATGAGGTCGGGATATAAGGAGTTAGGGCTTGAACTGGTCGAACCATTGCAAGACCAACCTCGCAAATCTCGACGGCCTCCCATGGAAGATGAAAAGAAAGACGAGGGGGCAGGAGATCCTATCAAAATCTTGCTCAAATAAGCCCTAGAGCGACAAAGGAATGTGATGATGGACAACTTTGCACAAATCCTTCAGTGACTACCCAGAGGTGACACATCAGCTTTTAGTAGCTACTCTGGAAACACCACATCCTTTAAGGTACAAGTTAATTTTGAAATCGCCATCTTCGAGGGTCAAATAGATGCAGATATCGTAGATAAATGGTTAAATCTACTGGATGGGTATTTTTCTGTTCATGATTTTTTCCAGTTGGGAAAAGATTATTTTCGCTCTTCTCAAAGCAGCCCCTCACATCAAGGATTCGTGGGAAACCTACTGCAAGAAGAAGGATGAAAGTACGGGCTCACCATTTTCAGCCACACCCACTTGGGATTCATTCCGAGATGCCATCAAGGAGTAGTACTACCCTATCAAAAGCTACAAGGACAAATACATAAAGTGGACCACAGTGCGGCAGGGAAGGGACCAAGATGTGCCATATTTCATAAACATTTTTCATACCCTTCGCACACAGTTGGGTATCAAGGAATTTGAGCTGCATTTGGTACTCAAGTACAACGGCTTCTTACATAGATACATCCAGGAAGAGATGGAGTTCCTGAACGTCTCCTCGCTTGGCACGGCGTACCGATACGCTGTCAAAATTGAGTAGAAGTTTAAACAAAAGAAGCGGGACTTTGGATCTGGGAATCCGAAGCAAGGGAAAGGCTTCCCCAAATCACAGAACTAAGGAGAAAGCCAAGACAGGGCAATCCAAGAGAACCCGTCAAAGCCACAAGAAAAGAACAACACCACGAAGTCGAAGAAGGACACAGGAAAGTAGTGTGAGTTCCATAAGAACCCCACTCACAACACAAGTGAGTGTCGGACCAAGCAATCATTGGTGCCCGAGTTGAAGGCTTCAAAATCAGATGCATGTTCTGACCCTGAGTCAGAAACCGACAAGGGGAATGGAAAAGGGAAGCAGATCATTGATGCGGAGCCCAAAGATCCAAAGGAGGGGGAGCATCTTTTCCACTCACAGATGTGGGTGAAGGGTTTTCCACTGCAATTCATTGTTGACAGTGATAGCTAAAAGAACCTCATTTCAGCAGAGGTTGTGAAGTGGTTGAGCCTACCGACTACACCACACCCACAACCATACAGTATCGGGTGGCTTCACCAAGGATGAGATCTCTGAGTTCGCCAGCAGTGCCGCCCTCCCTACAACATCAAACCCTTCACAGACGAGGTATTATGTGATGTTACACCTCTGGATGTTTGCGATGTATTATTAGGCCAACCATACTTGTGGAGGCGACATGCTGTGTATGAGTCAAGGCCTCGCACTATTATTATTTCTTTGGGTAATTCGTTATACAAGATACCAGAGGTAGCCCCACCTACCGCCACCTCTTTGATCACTGCTAAGAAAGGCAACAAGCTCATCTCCCATAGTAGGAAATTCATTTTCTGTCTGGTTCGCTCCCAAAGTAAGGGGAAGATCGTTTCCACATCCATGACCCCTGCAAAGTGTTCCTCCACACAGTAGCAGCAACAAAGGGATACGGTCATGACAGAACATAGGAACATCTTCTCCTCACCCACAGGGGTATCGCACAAGTTTCAGGTGGGAAACAAAGTCTGGTTGCATTGGAAAAAAGAACGCCTTACCAGAACCCATTAGAAGCTCGGACCACTCCGACATGGTCCTTACACCATTACCAAGGCTGTGGGAAATAATTCTTTAGAGCATAGAATTCCCTGAATCCTTCACCTGCATCGAGTGTTCAACGTGGACCATCATCGACCATGCTTCCCACCATTACTGGACACATTCGAGATTGCAGAACAACTCACTAGGGAGCAAGTTCAGGAGATGGAGGAACTCAATGCAATGGGGACCATTGCTTCCTAAGTGGGGAGGAATGATCTAGGTGGATGTTGGTGGCCACCCACCTATCCCACTTGGACCCCCAAAACTGCCTCTTTCAGTTTTTTAGTTTCCGTAATTGTAGCACAATTTACTATTTTTAGCAGTTTTTCGGGTCCTGAACTTCCGGAGCCGTTTTGAGGCCCTAAATGACGGTTTTTGGGAAATATGGGAGCAACAAGGTCCATGGCCCCATGTTTCTCTTCCCAAAGTTTTAATGCTTAGATAGATCTTTCTAACGAGCTATTGGACGCGTCAAATGGAAATCGTATGCCAAAGTTACGACCCCAGGAAATTGATGTACCAATTTACCCAAACGGGGCCCATAGTTTGGCATTTCAACTTCTAAGGTTAGGTTTTTGGATGTTTAGGGTTTTCCATTGTTCCTAAATAGTAAATAGGCTTTCGAGCCTCATTGTGACATAGTTCAAAGGCATGTAGTGGCCACATCTCTTCTCAGAGATAAGCTACCATTGCCCTAGCTGGTTTATTTCCATTTCTATTTGTAAGCATATTTCAGTATTTTACATTAATGAAATGAAGTATTATTTCCACGACATCTCTGTGTTTATGGTTATCTCTGTAATTTGTTGCGTTCCTGTTTATATCCAGATCAGGTTTATAGGTATTCTGGCTATGAATCTTAACTCATGGAGGAATCTGAATTGGTAGCCATAGACTACACTTAGTCTCCATTCACAAGAATTTACTTAAGGATGTGGTAGCCCACCTCATCCCAGGGATAGGGAAGGCTCTCCCTTCTAACCCCATTTTTGTCTTCAATTGGATTTTCGTCATTTAGGAAGAAAATTTTCTTAGCAAAGTGTTGCTCGCCTTTTCCTCCTTTCTCCATTGAACCCCTAAAGGATGTGCTGTCACTCTGTTGATCACATTAGGGTTGATGGTAATGGACAACCTTCTCACCATATTGGTAGCACTTGTTATTTCTTAAGGGTTTAGTGCCATGGAAAACTCATAGGTTATATCATCTTCGTATCCCTTGAGAAACTCAAAGAAGCCTAACCAGTGATACGTCCTGAAGATATCTACCACAGGGGGATGAAGGTGAATTCTTGATGTATCTGTGGGTTATCCTCTCTTGAATCCCCCTTCCATTTTCTTCTCTAGTTTTAACTAAGTGCAGGAGGTTTAGTAGGATAGCTTGAGTATGTATTTCAGGGTGGATGAGAGCTTAACCTTTTTAGTGGATCACTGTAATTTATACAATTCCTTATAACCACTTAATTTTTCTTATATAGCCCCAAACTCTGTCTAATTCCCAAGCTGACTATAATTACTAAAAGAGTGCAAATTTTATTAGTTATATAAGTATGAGTATAGGAGAGATGGGCCACTTACTTCTCACTATAATGCTTGGGATTATGACAATTGATGACCAAGTTGACCCTAAGCATCCCCTTGTAGACTTTATGTGGAATTCTAGTGCTTCTTGTAGCTTCCTGTAGGATGGCTAGAGTAGGGTTCAACTTTTCGATGGATTCCCGAGTTGGTCCCTATCTCATTGATCTCAAAATGAGGAAAAAAATTGCATGAGCATTTTGGGTTTTATGTTATTTATGGTTGAGGCTTGGAGTGCTATGCTGGCTGGCACTGGTACAAGATTTCCTAATTCGGACTATTGGCCCACTGTTGGTTATCATTCACTTGCTCCTCGTAATCATGACCCACTCCCCCATTAACTGATTCAACCACATTTTTAACTTATTCCCATTGATGTGACACTCTGACATGGCATGCTGACTAAGATTTCACTTTTTGATCATGAGTTGAGGGTGGCCAAGTTAACTGGCCACCTCCAGCTTATAAAAAGACCTTTCTTCAACATTTACACATTTTCCATTATATCATACTTAGGGAAGAGATGGGTAAGTTTCCATATATGTGCCTACCTTTTGTTGATCGATGCATGTTGGAGTATTTTCCTTCTGTGTTGTTTCTTAGGGAAGTGCTCCTTTGCACTCTTCCTGTGTATTTCTTCGTACTTGTATGGCTGAATGCTTGTCTGTTCATGTGTGCATGTGCATGATATCTCTTTGCTGTTGTTGCTTCTGTGGAGCCTGTCTAGTAGAAACAAGGTGTTCAGAGATGATGGTACTCCTCCTTGCTCTAGTTGGGAAGAAAAACTAAATCTCAGGTTGGTTATAGTAATGGCACGGGCTGCTACAAGAGATCCTGTAGCTAACTCTTTTCTTCCTGTTACAATGATGTTTTCTCAGAGGGATGTTGGGTACTGGTGTAGGGGTTGGAGGATGACAGAAAACATCCAATGGAGTAGTGAATGGCTGAGGATAGGGATGACATGTCCTCTGGTTTATTTTCATTATATTTTGGACATCTTCCTATGTTTTTTCTTGAATGAGACAGAGCTAGGTATGGGTATGGTGATTTGGACTAGGGATGCATGGATGATGGGTTAGTGGTTTGATGAAGTGTAAGGTCCCTAATAAACCTAGAATAGGAATGCATGATGATTTTCTTATCGGGTCCCATTTCTTGTAGCATTTCAGGACATCCTGTAGTGTTACATGATCTTCCTGTAGCAGCTACAGGACATCTTGTACCAAGCCAGAAAATGCAAAAAAAAATATTTTTGATCCCTAAAAATGGATATGGGTGGTATGGAAATGGTTGTCATGGATGATATGGAGTTGATGGAGGGAGAAATGGAATGAAACTTGGCATGTTGTCCCTGTATCTTTACATCTTTCACTGCCTTCAAAACTTGTAAAATCACAAAATTTATTAATGAATAGGTTGAGTTCCTTTCCATGGTATTCTTTTTGTTTTTTTTCTTCTTTTCTAATTTTTTTTTTTGAAACACACACAGGCTGCCTCAAGAGAGGTTTTCAATCTGCCTACCTACCCTGGGTGCCTCAAGGGAGGTTTTCGCCCACGGATCGTTTTATTTTAATTATTTTTTTTTCACTCCTGGGCTGCCTCATTGAGGTTTTCAACCCAATATTTGGCCTCAAATACCTCATAGAGGTTTTCATCCAGGCCTCTTATTGTTTTTTTTTTTTTTTTTACAAACAAAAATTAGTTTTCAAGAATTGTGTGATTTGGAAGCTAGGACACTTCCAATCACATTTACCTCCTTACTAATGGTGTTGATGGACTCTTCCATGGACATATGTCTTTTGTAAGCTTTTAATATGTATCCATTGAAAAGCAAGGGAATACCTTCCTCATCAATGGTCTTGATTTGAACAACTTCATTGTCATGGCACTTCTATATCAAGTATGGGCCTAACCACCTTATCATCAATTTTCCTTTGAAGTCCTTGAACCCAGAGTCATATAGCAGATCCCAACCCCCTTCTTAAAAAACATTGTCCTTGATGTTCTTATCATGCCAAACCATCCTCTATACTTGGATAAATTCAGTGTGTAGGAGGGCCTGCATCCTGAATTCATCCAGACAGTTTAGCTATAGAAGCCTCTCCTGTTGTGCCTTTGTAACATCCAAATCCAACTGTGCTACCATTCTCAAGGTGTTGTACTCAAACTCAATGGAGAGTAGAGGCTTCTTTCCATAGACCAAGTCATAAGGGGTGGAACCAGTGGTTGTCTTCCTAGTTTTATTATAGGCCCAAGTTGCCTCCATTAGTCTATCAGCCCAATCTTTTGTATTGCTACTCACAACCTTATTGAGGATGCCTTCCAATGCTCTATTGGTGACCTCTACTTGTCCATTGTCCTGAGGATGATTGGCAGCTGAGTTCCCATGTGTTATCCCATGTTGTCTCAATAAATTTTCGATCTGATGTGATGTGAATTGAGCTCCCTGATTGGTGACTAGTTCTTTAGGGTACCCAAAATTGTGGAATGCATTCTTCCTTAAGAACTCAACCACTTTCTCCTATGTTTCTAACTTGATAGCCTTGGTCTCAACCTATTTTTTCAAATAATCAGTGCATGCAATTATTTACTTTTTCTTCCCTGATGGTGGATCAATGGGCCCAATGAAATCCATGCCCCACTTGTCAAATGGCTCTTGATTCACCTGAGTTTGCAAGGGAATTTCATCCTTGGTAATAGGTTTTCCCATCCTTTGGAATTGATCATTTCGACTAGTGTATCTTCTTGCATCTTGGTGGAGAGCGGGCCAACAGTAGCCAGCTTGCAGTACCTTGAAAGTTGTCCTCTTAGCTGCAAAGTGACCTCCACAAGGTCCATCATGACAGGATAAAAGGATGTCAAAGACTCCCTCCTCCCTAACACACCTCCTCAAAATGTGATCTAGGCCTAGTGTGAAGAGATTTCCCCCAATCCAAGTGAATGGGGCGCTCTTCCTTACAATTCTACTCTTCTACCTGGATGACAAATTTTGAGGGAACTTTGCAATAGCTAGGTAGTTAGCTATGTCAACAAAACATGGAGAGAGAACCAAAATATAAAATAAATGCTCATCTGGTAGCTGATCATGAACCATTCCTTCCTCACCTGTAGGCAAAGCAAGTCTAGACAAAAATCTGCAACTACATTTTCTCTACATGGCTTATCAATGATAGTTAAAGAAAACTGTTGTAAAAAAAGAAACCATCTAATAATTATAACATTCCCATCAGGCTTGTTCACTAAGTATTTGATAGTAGCATGGTCAGTATGAATAAAGGTTTAATAACGAATGATGTAGTGTCTCGACTTTTTCAAGGAATGGGAAACAACTAGGAGTTTCTTTTCAATCACAGTGTAGTTCAATTCACCCTTGGACAATTTTTTTCTAATTAAGTAAATGGCATAAGGCAACTTGTCAACTATATAGCCTAGATATGCTCCTATATCTTTTTTAAATGCATCAGCATGGATGTGGAAAGGAAGAGCTCAATTTGGGCCTCTGAGTATAGGTGCAACAGTTAACTTGTCCTTCAAGATTTCTACGGCCTCTTGGCAACTTTCTAACCAACAAAATTCAAAGTCCTTGGCCAGCAATCCAAACAATGATGAGGCTACATTTCTTCAGTCTTTGATAAATCTCCTATAATATCCAGCTAAGCCCAAGAAACACTCATGACATCCCTTTTCTTTTGAGGAGTACGGACCCTTTTTATGATGGCAATTTTATTTGGGTCCACTTGTAGTCCTTCCTGGGATATTGAGTGACCCAAAACAATTCTTGCATTCATCAAGAATCCACACTTCTCAGGACTAAGTGATAGGTTCATTTCAGTGCACTTCTTTAGTAATTTCCCCAATTTGGAGAGAGCGTCTAAGAAGTCACACCCATAGGGAGTGAAATCATGCATGTAGATCTCTACAGAGTCATGGACTAGCTCAACAAAGATGCTTAGAACTGCACTTTGAAAAGTGGCAGGGGCATTACATAATTTTAAAGGAAGGACCCTATAAGCAAAGGTACCCCAAGGAAAAGTGAATGTGTTTTTATCTTGGTCCTCTGGGCTGATATGGATCTTATTATAACCACTAAATCCATCCAGGAAACAGAATAACTTCCCAACAAGACCATCCAAGACTTGATAAATGAAAGGTAGAGGGAAATGGTATTTTTTGGTGGCTTTGTTTAAATCTATGTAATCCACACAAATCCCCCACTTTTCATTCTTCTTTGGGACCAAAACTAGAGGAGACACCCACTCACTATCTGAGATGGGGTAAATGAACCCTGCATCCAACAAATTCTGTTGTTCCTCTTTGACTATGTCTTTGAGGGTTGGGTTCATTATCCTTTGAGGTTAGCACACTAGTTTTCAGCCTTCCTTAATGTATATGTGGTGAGCACACACCAAATGTTGCACTCCCTCCATTTCCTTATAGCTTTGGGCAAAGGTATCCAGGTGATCTCTTAGCATGTTACATAACTTCTTTTCCTTATGTGCTAAGAGAGAGGGGTTGATTTTCAATGTTTTAGATGGACCAAATTCTACCATTTTGACATGAGCAGGACTTGATTTAACTAAGCACAAATCAGTCCAAGGGTTATCTTCATATTTCTTCACCATCTGATATAGAGGCATGGTGTTGGGGGGCTAGTCCCAGAGGATTTGATCAATGAGGCCATCTTCACCAGGTTTCCCCCTCCTACAATAGCATCCGGGGTATATATTGGGTAGGATATGGTATGGCATACTTCATCTTCCTTCTCCTCTTCCAACCATAAGGGTAAGTCATGCTCTAGGTATGGTTGCGCAAGAGGGTACAAGGCCAATTGTTTGGACAAATTCCCATTCTTAATGGTCATGTTCCTAGCTCTACAACTTATGTAAGCATCAACAATGACTAGCCATGGCCTTCTAAGGATGAGAGGATGACCATTGAATTTGGTCTTGGGCTGGAGAACTAAGAAGTCTGCAGGATACTCCTAGGAATCAATAGAGACCATCACATCCTCAACAATTGCCTTGGGAGCTACTGTGGATCTGTTTGCAAGTTACAATACTATTTCGGTCTTTCTTAAGGATCCTTGGAGATTTAGTTTGAGCATGGTCTCCTTGGTCATCACATTTATGGAAACCCTAAGATAAATGAAGGTGTGGGGGGAAATGATGCCATCAATGTGAACATCTACCACAGGACTTATAGGGTCTAGATACTTTGGGCAAATCACTTTCCCCAACATTAAGTCAAACAATTGTCTAATGAAATTAATGGTAGGGGTGTCTTTCTTTATTCTCCCAGGATGTTTGAAGCATTTC